>CM044551.2:21080666-21280666 GCA_024416835.2 Perccottus glenii
TTTTGACCTGAATTGAAAGCCGATGGTCCTTTCTGCAGTCAGGCTGGTCTCTGTCTCCTCTCTGTCCTGATCCCGTCACAGAGTGGAAGCTCTGGACCGTTCTGCTTTTAACAGTGCAGCTTTGGGACTTATAGGAAATGCTTTCTTTGTGCATTTCTCGTGCACGTCAGGTCCACTCTCCGACGGAGACACAGTGGGTGTTGGGATCTGGGTCACGGCACCAAATGTTAAAAGAATATTTAGTTCAGATTAATTAGAGACGATGGAGACAGCGTACAATTTAGAATGAATGTTCAGGTTTAATTCTTTCAAGAATGAAACAGAACACACACATGTAACAATGGAACAGGATAAGGTTTGCTTCCAAAGGTCAATCCGGTCGATATAAAACATGACAAGTTCCCAGGTGCAGGATGTAGTCCGTGGTTAGTTCTGTCTATGTTTGGATTAACATGAAGGACATGAGCTGGACTAAGAGTAAACAGTGATTAATAACTAAAGGAAATATATATTTTCCCTAACACACAGTCTGAGCTGCTTTATATAGGTTTAAACTGATCCTGACTGACTTTAATGGCTCCTCCTCTGTTCTGCTCCACTCTCTCTGCTCTTTTATCCACTGCTCTCTTTCTGTGTCAGACCCTGATGATGTCAGGCTGGTGGGCGGAGCCAGTCGCTGTGATGGAGACCTGCAGCTGAAACACTTGGACCAATGGAGAGATGTGGGGATGAACATATATGAGTGGAACCTGAAGACAGGAGCTTCTTTCTGTCGTCGATTGGACTGTGGTTCTGTGATTTCTGTTGAAGAGAGAAGAGTTTCTGATCGTTCTGTTTGGTTGATGAGCTCCTCCTGTGTCCAGTCCACATCTTCACTGAGAGAGTGTGTGAGCTCATATGATTCATCCAGCTCCTTCCTCTCTGCCCTCACCTGTTCAGGTAACACTGATGACACTGTGGCTTCACTTTGAGTCAGAGTCATTTTGATTTAAAAATGTTCCCTTCATTCCTTCATCTTCTGACACTTATTCCCGTTGGCTGTGGGGTGTGGGGTGGGGGTGGGGGGGTGGGGGCTAACACTTAGATTTGTCTTTAATAATTGAATTAAATATATAAACACTTAGTTAAATATTAATATGACACTCAGTTTAGTTTAAAACAAGTGTTGGACTTTATTTAGTTTAAGTTTATTTTGCTTTTATTATTCACTGCTAATGTTATTTTCTAATTCAGTTTAGTCTCTGTTTACTGATTGTTTTCATTTGTCTCGGGCCAGCTGTCAATCATTCAGATGATTTGCATAAGTGGGTGAAGGGAGGGGGGTCTGCAGGGACCGAGGACACATGGTTTTTAGCAGGGACAGAGAGGCTGCAGGCTCAGAGGCTGTCTGTGAGTCTGTCGTCTTATTGTGGAAAGTCCTTGTCCACAAAACGCTGCAGGAATGGTTTGTGTCACTGGACTTACCTGAGGATGAGGAGGAAAAACTAAATAAAGTCCAGAGAAAACTCCCTGAATCTCAGCACATCTCCTCTGCGAACATGGACAAGATAGAAAAGTACAACACCAAACTCCCATTTTACAAGAACAATGTAAAGAAGGAGAAGCAGCAAACATTTGAAAGTTTAAAGTGTAACTAAAGCCCTGGTCCCAAGAGCTCACTGTCCCTGGGACAGAATGTTTGTTTTAGAAAGATACAGAAAGTATAGAGCAGTGTCAAGTCCAGTTCATTTAATAAGGAATATGCCCCCCCTCTCCAAATAAAATATTAACATGGCAAGGCAAGGCAATTTTATTTATATAGCACAATTCATACACTGGGTAACTCAAAGTGCTTTACAGGAATAAAAGACAATTTACAAGATTTATATTAAGAAACATAAGAAAAAATTAAAAACATTTTAAAAAGAAGAGTGCAGATAAAAAAAAAAACACTTTAGGTTGTAGTGTAGGCGGAGCTAAAGAGGAAGGTTTTTAACCTCCCCTTGAACATTGTTAAAGTTGAGGCTGTTCCAGGTTTTTGCTGAAACTTAAACGCTGCTTCACCCTGTTTAGTTCTAACTCTGGGCACGAGCAGAAGGCCTGTCCCAGATGTTCTCAGTGTCCGAGGAGGTTCATAAGTAACTAGCATGTCAGAGATATATTCTGGTGCTAAACCATTTAGAGACTTGTAAACCAGCAGTGCTGTTTTAAAGTCTATTCTCTGAGCAACAGGAAGCCAGTGCAGAGATTTTAAAACTGGCGTAATGTGGTTGTACTTCCTGGTTTTGGTGAGAACCCGAGCAGCTGCGTTCTGAATAAGCTGCAGCTGTCTTAACCCTCGTTTTGAGAGACCAGTGAGCAGGCCGTTACAGTAATCTAACCTGCTGGAGATAAAAGCATGGATAAGTTTCTCTAATGGCGCTTTTCCACTACCAGTATCAGCTCGACTCGACTCGCCGACTCGCTCGCTCGCCGCTCTGTTTTCCATTGCAGATAGTACCTCCACAATAGTACCTAGTCGTCATAGCGACGCCGCAAGAACCTGTTGTGACGTAATCTTCACGACACACACCCGCTTACTCACACACATAGAACTCGCTGGATCTTCTCTTCGGCAACCAAACATAGAAAAGTCTGCCCCTCCTCGTTTGACCACGGAGCATTTTTCCGAGTTGCCATAATACTAAAGTCTGGGACTGGGTAAATTATCACGCAATCTCTGGCCAAACTATTTAAAAATGGCGGGTTATTCAGGATACTGGCCTGGCGCGTGCAATGATGACGCAGTGAACAGTGACGATTCTCTCTGGCCAATCAGCAGTCTGTCGTGTATTCACGCCTCAGCCCGCTTAGAACCTTGCCGGAGGTGATACGAAAAAAAGTACCAGGAAGCAGGTACAGGTACAACTTTTACGCAGTGGAAAATGTCACGACCCCTTACACTCTGGTCGTGGTTTGAAATAGTGTGATCATGTCTGCATGTCTGTGCGCAGGTGAAGCTGTGGGCGTTTCACGTATTGTGTGGAGCGTCAGGGCCCGACGCTCCACAACTATATAAGATCCCGCCTACAGCTGTTCTGTGTGCTCTCCTCAGGCTGTCGCCAGGCCAGCACCACCTTGCCTTTTGTTTGCTCTTTGGTTTTGTATTATACAACACTACACTTACCATTAACACTCAAATCAAACACATCACCCTCACTACTGATTACTGATCAACACACCTCATTATTATTGTTTAAAATTATGATTAGTTAATTTTATCTTAAAATAAAAGCACTATCTTTGTATATTTGTTTGTGTGGCCTTGAGCCGGGTTATGACAAATACCAAACAAAGGCGAGCCGAGTCGAGGCGAGTCGAGCTGGTACTGTGTAGTGGAAAAGCGCCATAAGTCTGGTTGAGACATCATCCCTTTGACTCTGGAAATGTTTTTAAGGTGATAAAATGCAGATGATGTAATTGAGTCCATGATGACCCCTAGATTTCTAACCTGGTTTTTACATTTTAGAGAAAGAGACGCGAGGTGACTGCTGACACTTTCTCTTTGTTTCTGTGGCCCAAAGATGATTAGTTCAGTCTTGTTTCTGTTCAGTTGGAGAAAATTATTTTGCATCCACACGTCAATCTGTTCGATGCAGTGACACAGTGAATGGATTGGTCCATTTTCACCTGCTGTGAGTGAAATGTAAATCTGAGTGTCATCTGCATAATTATGGTAGGATACGTCACAGCTGCGTATTAACTGGCCTAAAGGAAGCATGTAGACATCTCAACAAAGCAGTGATAAACATAGTTTCTGATGTTGTAGGTAATGCACAGGTGTGACAGGAGAGTGCTTTGAGGCAGTAACACTAAACCCCTGTGTTACAGGCTCTAACACTTGTTTTGTAGTGTTACACTTATCTTCCCTCTAGAGATAAAGGTCAGCTCTCTTACAGTTGAACTCAGAATTAGAGACAAAATATCTTAACCTTGAAAACCCTGCTTTAATCTTTTCTACAAAGCATTAACAATAAAAGCAGGCATTCACAAAAAGGGATACGGTAGGATTGCACAAGGCACAGAAAGTGCTAGAACATCAGCTGAAAAAGACAAGGGAACAGCAAAAACAAGCTCTGGAACACAGCTGTCACACTCTGTTAGGTGCTGGCGCCACATCTAGGCGTATTTATGTCTGCCTTTCAACTTTTACCTCTTTTGATCTATTGGAGGAGATAATTAGTCCTGGCGGGTTTCTGTAGCTTATAAATAGGCCTACTGGTAATGTCGTCCGCTCTCTCTGACTCCCTCTAGCTGACGCGGACACTTTGGTCTCTGCTCTGACAGATTATGGCTGTGGCCGATGCAGGGTGTGAGTGCCAGAGCACGTTTTAGCCTTTAGTTCTGTGGACAGGTGCGTACGTCCCTGTAGAGGGTCGGCCTGTCTGACTTCTCGTCCTTAGATTTTGTTTGACCGGCTCACTATGGTTTATTTGTTTTGCTACTTTGGGCACGAGAAGGTTGTATTCTCTAAAAGTTAAACTAAATGACAAATAAAACATAGTTTAACTGTAACCCTGTGTCTCCTGTGTCCTTCATAAATATGTTTCACCTTTGGGTCGTAACATATTAATGGGGGCTCGTAGCAGTTTATAACCGCTTTAAAGTTATCTTTTGGTCCTTTTTTTTCGGTAACTTTCTTTGCGGTCGTATTTAATGTGCCTCGTTAAAGCAACATAGCCGTTTGTAGCCGCTTGTGATAAGTTGCCTTTTGTTTGTTTTGGCGGTAACTTTGTGGCGTTTGTGGTGCTTTGTTGTGATTTGGTTCTGCGTTTGGATTGGTCTTGGTGAGCTAACAATGGAGTCGTTTATGCACAAAGGATAACCTGTTGTTGATCGCTGATTATTATGGCATTGAAGTTTCTAGAAAGCTGAAAAAACAGGTAATTAAGGTAGAGATATGTGAGGCTTTAGTTGAAAAAGGAATTTTGCCTCCTTTTGAAACTGAAACTCCTGAGCACTCAACTAAAAGGTTAGATGATGATTAGACTTATGGAGTTAGAGGTTGAGTTACTGCACCTCCATGTCAAAGAGAAAGAGTTCCAGTTTGAGTTAGAAGCTAAAATAATTGATCAGCAAAAATAAATTTGTTTGCGTGAGTTAGAAATAAGTGTTGCTCCAACTCAAGTATTTTCATTTAACAGTAAACCTGCTGAGTCTTTGATTAGTGATGACAGAAATGGAGTTAAAAGTTTCCAAAAGACTACAGACTGAGTCAGGGGAATGAGCACAGAACGAGATAAAACTGAAAAGCAGGACTTTAGAGGAAGAGACAATGTCATGTGTTTCTATTGTAAAAAGAGAGGACATATTGTTGCTAGTTGCCCAGTGTTAATCAAACGAAATTCCAAACCTGTTGCTTTGATAAATAAGCAGGAAAAAGACAATAACATTGTGACAAGTCCAGTGACTTAGCAGACGTTTATTATGGACGGCATTGTGTCTTTGCCTGGTAAGTAAGTAAATTTTATTTATATAGCACCTTTCACAGATATAAATCACAAAGTGCAATAAAAGAACAATAAAACTATGAGAATAAAAATTAAAACCACAAAATATTAAAAACATAAAAACATAAAAAGCCCAATCAACTAAAAGCTTGTTTAAAAAAAAGTGTCTTCAGCTGCTTTTTAAAAGAATCAACAGAAGCGTCCACTCGCAGTGACAGGGGCAGGGCGTTCCAGAGTCTGGGGGCGACTGCTTGGAAAGACCGGTCTCCCCGAGTTTTAAAACGGGTTTTGGGGACCGTTAGAAGGTTCTGACCAGAAGACCGAAGAGCGCGGGAGGAGGAGTAAGGGGTCAGCAGGTCAGTGATGTACTGGGGGGCCTGTCCATGCAGAGCTCTAAAAGTCAAGACTAAAATTTTAAAATCAATTCTGAATTTGACTGGAAGCCAATGTAATGAAGATAAAACCGGGGAAATGTGAGCCGGTGATAATGTCCGTATAGTGGCTATTTGTCCATAAGCTTAAACAAAACTAATAATACCAAACTTACCAGGCTTTACGCACGCTTAGAGGTACCAAAAATAAACTAATGTTCATAGCAAAAGAGTTCAATGAGATTTATTTACACGTATAAGCAAGCTCAAACAGTTCCTGCTGCTTCTCTCACGCTGTGTTAAAAAAAACATATGCCGTCCTGGTTCCTCCCACCTTGACCTATTTATGCAAATAAACATAGCACCACGTGACCAATAAACGACAATGTAAATAAACCAAAAAAAAAAAAGCATAAATGCTAAATAAAACAAGTTAACTTTTAGCAAGAAAATAAAAGAAATAATTTAGACTATAACTTAAGCCTAAAATAAACAAAGTGCAAAATAGCTCCAACAACCCAGCCCCTAATTGTGACGGTAATTTACCCACAATTAACCTTAGCTTTTAGCACAAAGGAGCTATTTCCTGATTAACCTATGCCTAAGCTTGAATCTTGCATCTTCAGATTTTCCATGCCTGCAACAAACAAATAGATAGAAAACAGAGATAGAAGAGAAAATGAGATGCATAGTGTTATAAGAATTCTATATGTTAAAAAGAATTCTATATCCTTATATTATCCAGAGAGACACGGAGACAGATTATATTATAAAAAGCGAAAGGCCAGGTTTTATTCCTTGCAAGGGAAGCAAATTACACAGATACAACAAAGGTACATAGTGCGTTTTGCTTACAGAGGTAAGCAAAACATTACATTTTATATCACTAACGTGGGGGCTGTCAGTGGGAGGTGTATCTTGCATACACCCTCCCCTCAAGGCCCCAGCTCCAGGCTCCAGGTGCAGAAGTCCTCCGGCAAGCCATGTCTTCAGCTATGTCTACACCATGCTTGGAATAACATGGAGGACATAACATGATTTGACATGACCTGTAGAGAACTATGAGCACCAACTAACTATAAACAATATACACAATTATAAGAATAAAATTCTTATAACATTCCCCCCTCTTTATGCTGATAACAATTAGCATAAACAACCTACTAGCTTGATTTTGAGTTTTAAACTATGACAGAAGCGAAAACCCAGCAGGGCGTTGACCTAGCCAGAAGAACATTTTGACCCATTGGTAAAATGACCTAAAGCTGGGAAAAACTCTTCTATCCACCCCTTGCCCCAAAGGGTGACAAAACACAAACATCAAGCATCAAACGTATGTAATCACTTCAAATGATTAACTTACAACACATGTCAAAACAAACACAACAAATGATTATAATGGGATATGTTTCAAATCAAATGGGAACCCACAGAGTAATGCACTGATTCTTCAAAGTCAAATTCTTTAAAGTCCATAAATCATAAATGTCCATAAATCATAAATAAAACACAGTGTCACTCCAAAATAAAGTAGAAAAATTTGCCAGAGGTTGAGCTGGTCAACCCATTGGACTCAAGATCTCTGGCCTGTCCCTGCCTGTCCATTTCTGTCCCTGTAACGAAAAGAAAAACACATGGAGTGAGACATATGCACATTCATAATGATTAAAATCAATTCTCTTCAGCATAATCAATTCAATGAACCATACGGCCCTTAGGTCTGTAGTATGATCCGTCCTGGAGCTGTTGTCCCGTTGGTGTACATGCAAACAATAACGTCCCTCAGATATCAAAGTGTTCATCTGAGGTCAAAGCCTTGACCTTAGTCGTTTGGCAGGTGCATGTCCAGGAATGTTGACCCAGCAATGGCCACATTCATCAATCTCACCAACAAGCTCCGGTACATGTAAAGCAACACAAACAAAGTTATTAGACATGGAAGTGCAACAACAAGTACATGTACTGTATCTCAATACAGATTCTAAAATCCCAGTCAATTTTCCAAATATGTTGTAAAACCAGGTCAAAATGAATTTCTCTATTCCAAAATTAATTTCTCTAATTTCTCTGTTAGAGTTTGAAGTCCTTTTCAAAACACTTTAGTTCTGCTGTAACTAGTCCTGTGTTACTTTGGAGGAAATCCTTTTGTAGATCCCCCCTCTTCAGCTAAAAGCATGCTCAGTGCTATTTTGTTCTGTCCAGTCCTTGGACCAGTTTTTCTCATTTCCAGTTTTAATTAACAGTTACAGCATCTCTGTGTAATTCATAAACCTTTGTTGTTTATAAATATACTTAATTTAATCCACATTTTCATAAATTGTCCCAAATGTTAAAATTCAAATCCTAATGCTAATTTAATTTTAGCCTTATATTCATTAAGGACACCTTGAAGGACACCTCTGTCGTCGATGTAAATGGGGCTCTCAAATGAACCTGAGGAGCTGCTGTTTGGCTCCTAAAGTGTGAGTTTCCACTCACGATGTTCTCCGTCACATTGTATGTGAACACAAATAAACGAGGATCCTTTAAGGGCGCATGTTTCCGGTCAGCAGGCAACGCTGGTCTAATGGTCTTACTTTCACAAAACCTCCAGACTTCTGCTTTGCACTGCACCTGTCCCTGATCTCTACGTTTGTCAAGTTCAGAGTGATGTCACAGGAAGTCATGTGACCCCGTCACTAGCCCTGCTCACAGGTGTGCTTCCCTTCACAGGTGTAAACCAAGATGATATAAGTTCAAAGAACTATGTTAATATTAGCTCTTACTGGTGGTGGCTATATTAATTGTCAAAACTCCTTTTCTGAACTGGTATACTTGTTGTAGTTGGCTTCCATCCAAATAAAGAACAAACAAACAAATCAGAACGTTCTCTGACATTATAGACCCATAGAAAGTGCCTCCTAGGTTTTCGTCAAACGAAACCATAAAAGCCCTTAAAATGATCAAACCATAAAATTGAAACAGCAGATAAACCCTGTTTCCACAGATATGGTCTGCTGGAAATCTACTTTAATCTGAAAAGGTTTAATCAGACTAAACAGTGCTTCTCCAGAAAAGTCCTGTCAACTTTCTTTATTTCATTATTTGATTTAAACTTTTAACTGTATTAAACACTGTTGTTTCAGCCTCATGCTAACCATTAGGTTAACCAAGCATCCCTTCAGCACTTTAACACAGCTTTGTTTAAACCTTCATCTCCCCCCTTTTTGAGACGTGGGACAACCATGGCTCAAAATACCAAAAAAAATAAAAAAAATAAACAAAAATCAAATAAAAGTTAAAAAAAATCAAAATAAAGTCAAAACAGAATGGTTTTTTCCCAATTACCACCTTAAATTGTTATTTCATTAATTAGCATTCTAATTATTCATCTTCTTTATGTTTTCCAAATAGCATCCCTTTTGTTTATGTTCTATTTAAAACTTAACTTTGTTTAGTTCAGTTTTAATTTTAGTTACCATTAGTTGTAGGTCTTTACCTGTAACTGTAATTGGTATCATCCACAATTTGACAAATTTTAACTCAGTTGATGCAAACATAAATTATTTATATAGATCAGACCTGGTTTTTCATGATCTATTTTCACAAACTTTTAAAAATTAAAATATTCTCAAAATATTGTTTAATTTACCTTAAATTACTTTCTTTAGAAAGAAAACACATTTTTCTCTTACTTCAAAACAAAATTTCTTAATCACCCTTGGGTTCAGACCCCTCCCTCTGGGGTTAAACCAGTAACAGCAGCATCTCTTAGCTGCCTGAACACACCACAAAGCCTCTGCTCTGTTCACACTGCTTTCCTCCAAAACACCATCACCTTTGTGACTGTCGTTTAAAAGGAAAGACCAAACATAAAATCAACAAATTTCCTCTTAAATTCTGCTTTATTTTTAAACTAAATTTCTTCAGGATTGTGTTCAGTATAGATTTGTTCTATACTGTCTCTGTAAAACTCAGTTTTATCACCAGGTGCTAAATACAATAAACCAGTTTGTTTTTGTATTTTTCCCATATTAGTTTAAATGTAACATAAAACAATTTCATCAATTACTATTTTTATGTTTCCACTAAATTTATCATTCAGATGCCACATAAAGAATTCACCTCACTCAATGTTAAACAGAAACTTTAAACATCAAGTGTAAAATTAAAATAACGTGTCTCTCTTTCTTTATTCAAATTCACCAAAATTGTAATCAGTAATTATCATTACTGTTCATTTAATAAAATGTAACATCTCAACCTCTTTTTATTCTCTTTTTCTTTATGTTACAAAGACCCAAAGTTTGTCAAAACCCAAAACCAAAACAACGTCTAACCAAATCATGTTTCATAGATTCAATAAAACTCAAATGTGGACTTTATTCATATCAACAGACCTGTCAGAAGGTCAAACAGTTTTCATAATTAAGTATCATAAACTTTATTTAACACATTAGTTCAGTGCAATCTGTTTCTGTCACTGACATTTATAACTCAGTATTTTTCTCAACATTAAAAAGTTTGTTTAATGTAAAGGCTCCCACACTGTCTGTGGAGCTAAAAAACAAAAACCCAAAACAAAACATTTCTCGCTCTTGGGAGCAAAAAAGGAGGATGCTGTGAAGCTCCTGTTATATTGACTTGCATAGAATGTTATCTTGTTTTGAAACATTCCTGTGAATCCAAACAGTGGTTGTTTTGAATCCACTTTCTCCATTTTCACACTTTGTTAGAACCAAACCAGAGAAATACATAAATGTTACTTTTCTTCATCTAGGTTCTGGTAACCTTGTTCTCTTTTAAATATAAGCTTATGGCCCAACTATAAAGTTATATTATCTTTATAAACTTACTCTGCGCAATTCAACTTTAAAACACATATTTAAATTCTTCCAATTACAAAGTAATCATTTTCATTCTTTTATTGGCGTTATACCGTGTGTTTGAACCACACTGATATTAAGGACCTCTATTAGTTCTCGTACTAATAGATACACAACATTGTTTAGCTAAACATCAATCACTACTTTTAGGATCCAAGTGTTGGATCTTTAACTTCTTTAAACCTTTAATGTTCACATTTCCATGTCACATTAAATTCAAAACCAACTCTGTTCTTTAACAGAATACTCATTATTTTCTCTCATAAACCAAAATCACATTCTCCTCTGTAGATGTGTCTCATGTGTCCGTGTTTGTGTCTATGTGTCTGTATTTACATGTGTTTATGTGTGTGCAGTTACATGTGTCTTTATGTGTCTTTATGTGTTTATGTACCTGACCTGTTGAAGCGGTCAGTTCATGAGGTCATTCCCTCGTCTCTCGTCTGGACCCAGTTTCCTCCTCCTCCTCCTCTCAGTGCCCTCTCGTCTGTCACGCCCACCTCCACCTCGCTCTCGTCTCCAATGGCAATTGTGCATTTTTCCTCAGAGAAATACATTACATTCATATTAATTTCAAGTTTCATCCAATTTGCAAACACACTTTACAAATACCTTTTTGGTCAATCTCAATAGATCAAAATTTAAAACAAATAAACGTTTGTCTGAATTCGTTTATCTTACCGCTTCCGTGTTGCTGCTCGTCTGCCAGCCTTTTTCTTTTTTTTTTTCTCAGCCGAAAAGGAGCATGTGGGAGGTGGGGTGCAGAGGAAGGTTTTTGGAGAGGACACTGTTTTCCGGAGGGAGGGAGGCCGAGACCTAGATGCTCCAGAAACATTTAAACAAAATACAAATGATTAGTGTTTTGAAGTACATGTGTGTACTTCTTTCAAAAATCTCTTCTCTACTTCTCTTTTTTTTTTTAACTAGAAAAATAGCTTATGGAAGTTACCTTTCTCTCTCTCATGTTGTTCAAACTTTTTCTAAACAAAAACATTACCGTTGTTCTGATTCACAACATTAGACTCATTCTTCATCCAACAATGGCCCATTCATAACACATTTATTCTCTCAAACACACCTTTTATCTTTAACTCTTTAGGTCAACACTTCTCAGTATTGCCAACATTTCTCAGTATAAGCCCCGTCACTTTCAGTGGGCTTTTTTTTCTCTAACTCACCGCGTCACCAGCAGTGAACATTTTTCAGCAAAAGCTCTCGTGGGCTTTTAAAAATCACCGCTTCACATGCAGTGAACACTATACGTAGGCCTACGTCTTCCTATACGTCACGTCCAACGCGACTGGACTCCAATCTCACCATTGGTTTCGGCAGGGTCTCGATTAAAGAGTCAGCTCGAGCTTTTCCTGTGCATATCCCACACTTCCCGTGTGAGTGTCGCACCATAAACCAACAATACTAGCTATGCAAGGCAGTTCGATTGTGGCGTATTACGATACGTGATTATTAATCTAAGACAAATTCTTGTGCTCTCTAGACAAGCTCTTTAGACCTCATACTCCTTCTTGTAATTAGGTGCTCTATCTCGCATAGAGGTTCGCACTTGTCACGGCCAAATGAACTAAACGCACGAGTCAGTTTCAAGAAACACCTGAAGACTTACAAAGCATAGTGTATCTATCAAACTAAAATCCAGCCAGACAACAAGCTTTAACACAGATTAACATCAGAATATCCCGTTTACAATCTCACCATAAACCACGCAGGCAGGGTCTCGACTGAAACACATACTTTTTTCCAGCTTTCAATCTCACCATAAACCATATAGGCAGGGTCTCGACAAAGCGTTATCAGCGTTTAAGAATCTTCTATGCTGACCAGCCTCATGGAAAAACATCAACTATTGGTGATGTAACTTACATGCAGCCCGCTCAACATACGCCAGATTTCCAAAACTAGCTACTTCCGGAAGCTTTGGTAATTACAAACTCACACACACACACCAAAAATAAATTAAACAGCTGTTTACCTGAATTTTTAGTCCAATAGTCCAGTTGTTCCGCAGCCAGACTGTCTGTTCTGTTCTCTCGTCTCTCTGCTCTTCTCTTTTTTTTTTCTAAGTCCAGATCTCGTCATCGCGTTCACACACACACAGAGGGGATATCTGGCCATTACTGCTAAATAGCACAGCTTGGGACTTACAAGAAATGCTTTGTTTTTGCATTTCCCCGTGCACGTCAGTTCACCTCTTTGCATGAGAAACACGAATATTGAGATCCGGGTCACGGCACCAAATGTTATAAGAATTCTATATGTTAAAAAGAATTCTATATCCTTATATTATCCAGAGAGACACGGAGACAGATTATATTATAAAAAGCGAAAGGCCAGGTTTTATTCCTTGCAAGGAGAAGCAAATTACACAGATACAACAAAGGTACATAGTGCGTTTTGCTTACAGAGGTAAGCAAAACATTACATTTTATATCACTAAAGTGGGGGCTGTCAGTGGGAGGTGTATCTTGCATACACCCTCCCCTCAAGGCCCCAGCTCCAGGCTCCAGGTGCAGAAGTCCTCCGGCAAGCCATGTCTTCAGTTATGTCTACACCATGCTTGGAATAACATGGAGGACATAACATGATTTGACATGACCTGTAGAGAACTATGAGCACCAACTAACTATAAACAATATACACAATTATAAGAATAAAATTCTTATAACACATAGTCAATTGTTAGCCTCCAAGAGAAGACAGAGCTTGGTTATTGGTCTGTCCAGGATGCTGGTCTTTGTTTGGACCTTCACAGAGCGGTCCTCTTAAGTCAGCTGTGGTACTTAGAACTCTGCCCATCATCCATGAACCTCTTGAAGCTGTAGCATCAGCATCAACTGGGATGAAGTTTCTTTTTTGCTTTGTCCATTTTGTCTTTCTTGCATTACAAGCAAATACTCTGATGTCCACCTTTTCCAGAAAAGCTCTGCAACGTACTGCACTTGCCTCCATCTCCGCTTAATGTACAGGTCAGATTTTTCGAACAGACCTGGTGGCAGAATGGGTTTGCCTTTCAGCAGGAGAATGTGATTTGGAGTGAGCGCTTCCAAGTCATTGGGATCTTCTGAGACCTTAGTTATTGGCCGGTCATTAAGTATTGCTTCTACCTCACAAAACAGTGTTTGCAGGCCTTCCTCGTCCAGCAGTTGATGTCCAACAACAGAGGTAAGAACACTGCGCACAGAGCGAATCAGACGCTCCCAAACACCACCTTGGTGAGATGCAGTTGGGGTGTTAAAACTCCACATCACTCCTTCCTGCACAAAAGTCCTTTCAAATTTAGAGTGATTTAAAGCAGCCAGAGCCTGCCTCAGCTCCTTCTTCGCACCAACAAAATTTGTGCCGTTGTCTGACCTCATACTTGTCACAGGTCCTCTTCTGCAGATAAATCTTCGCACAGCATTGATGCAGGAGTCTGTGTCGAGGGAGTGCGCCACCTCCAGATGTATGTCGCGGCTGCTCAGACAGGTAAATATCACTCCATATCGCTTCAACACAGTTCTCCCTCTCCTCACATCCAATGGTCCAAAATAGTCCACTCCCACATTTGTAAAGGGTGCATTATCAGGCATAACTCGTTCCTCTGGTAAGTCGGACATTTTCTGTTCTCCAAGTTTTCCTCTGTACCTTCTGCACACTGTACATTGTGAAAGAATCTTCCTGGCTGCAGAGTTGGCATTTATGATCCAATACTTCTGTCTCAATCTGTGCAGCATGTGATTGCGTCCAGCATGTCCAAGTTGGTAATGAATATAACGTAATATGAGCTGAGAAACATGCAGATCCTTCGACAGAATCACAGGATGTTTTACCTCCAACGGCAGAGCAGATTTAGACAGGCGTCCACCAACTCTGAGGATTCCATCTTTGATGAAGGGGTCGAGACGATACAGAGGGCTGTCTTTGGAAACAGTCTTTGGATCGTGTTTTAGTGAAGAAATTTCAGTGCTGAATCTTTGGTTTTGTGCAAACTGAATTATTGCCTTTTCGGCTTCTTCCAAGCGCTCTGGTGTCAAGCTGGATCTTCCAAGTGCGGTTTTGAATTTTTTAGGCTCCTTTTCCACATTTTCATTGTGCTTCACCACATATTCTTTCCTCTTTTGGCTCAAAAGTAAAAGTCCAACAACCAGGCCACTGATCTTTTAAGCTTTCTCCAGGATGAGAAATAGTGAAGGAGCCGACTGAAGGAATTGTCACTGTGTGTTGTAACAGCATTCACTTTAAGTTCCCTTTTTACCTCTGGATCATCAGATGGGATAGAAGAGGAGTCCAAGTTGAGTTTTGGCCATTCGGTGGAAGACAAATGCAAAAAGTCTGGTCCTTTTAGCCATTTTCCTTTCCCAAACTCCTGTGCTCTTAGTCCTCGAGATGCTTCATCCGCAGGATTGTCTTTGGTGTTTACATACCTCCACTGATCTTTGTCCGTGGCTTCTCTTATGGTGCTGACAGGGTTGGCAACATATGTGTGAAAGCCCTTTGTTTCATTGAAGATGTACTTGAGAACAGTAGTGCTCTCAGTCCAGAAAAATGACCTTTGCAATGGCAACTGTAGCTCCTTCGACAGCTTTGTGTTCACTCGAACCGCAAGCACAGCTGCAGCAAGCTCAAGATGTGGGATGGTTAGTTGCTTTAGAGGAGCAACACGAGCCTTGCCTGTGATGAATGAAACATGCACATTGTCAGTGCTCTCCAATCTTAAGTATGAAACAGTGCCATATCCTGATTGACTGGCATCTGAAAAATGATGCAGTTCGGCTTTCACTTGTGTTCCAAAGTTCTTGGGTTTGATGCACCGTTCCCCTTTAAATCCACTCATATGCTGAAGTTCAGAGAGCCACTCAGACCAATGTCTGGAGACGGCACTGGGGACTGGCTCATCCCATTTGAAGTTCATTCTACACAGCTGTTGTAACAGTGACTTGGCAGGGATTATGAAAGGAGACAGAAAACCCAGTGGATCATAGAGAGAGCTCACCACAGAAAGGATGCCCCTCCTGGTGTGTGGACGTTCCTGCACTGCAGTCCTGAAGCTGAACGTGTCTCCTTGAACGCACCATTGCATCCCCAGAGCTCTTTCCACAGGGAGTTGGTCCCTGTCCAAATCCATGTTCTCCAAACCCACTGCTCTGATATTGATGGGAATATGTGCAAACACATTTTTGCTATTTGTGACCCACTTTTGAAGATGGAAGACGCCTTTTTTACAGAGAGATGTTAGTCCATGTATGAGATTCACTGCATCTTCCTCTGTCACAGTGGACTTGAGACATCCACATAGACATTTGTTTTGACTGTGTTGAGTACGTTGGGTGAGTATTGCAGTGCATTATCCTCAGCAGTTTTTCTCAGTGCATAGTTTGAGCAGCTTGGAGAGGATACAGCTCCAAACAAATGCACGCACATCCTGTATTCCTCTGGCTCCGTTGTAGCGTCTCCATTGGGCCACCATAAAAAGCGCAAGAAGTTGACATGCTTGTGTGGGACCCGGACCTGATGGAACATGGCATTGATATCAGCCATAACAGCGATGGGCTCTTCTCTAAACCGGAGGAGGACACCAGCGTGTTAGTGAAGTCTGGGCCCTGCAGGAGCTGGCTGTTTAATGATGTACCTTTGTAAGTACAGCCGGAGTCGAACACAACACACAACTTCCCTTTGGTTGGGTGATGTACACCATGGTGGGGAATGTACCACACCTTTCCTTGTTTTGGCGTGGCCTCATTTGTGGGAACCTTTTCTGCGTATCCTTGCTCCAACATGTTGTTGAGGAAATCAATGTATTGAGCTTTAAATTAAATATCTTTGTTAAATCTCCTCTTCAGGCTTTGGAGTCTTTGTAATACAGCGATTATTTGGCAAAACAGGATCTTCAACTCTGAAAGGTAAGTCAATGTAATAATGTTCATTGTTAAGCACTGTTGTATCCTTCACAATTTTCATGAATTTAATGTCTTCTCTTGACATCTCAAGTTGTTCATCGTATGTTCTTTCAGCAAAGCCATGATTGTACTGCTGCATCAACATATTTTCCAAGTGCTCCACAGATATATGATTAGCAGTCACAACAGTGCATCCTAATTTGACACCAGCACCTCCAGAGTCTCCAACACGTTTATGACCCAGCCAACTCTGGTCCTCACTGCATACGGTCCACCACATTGACTGTTTATTAGTTCCCATGGCTCCAAAACTTTGGGAGAGTCCGTTCCAATGAGCAAGTCCACATCTGCATCTACTTCATGTAGCCTAATGCTACTCAAATACGCCCACTTGGCAACATCCTCCTGACATGGCACATTGACTTTGGATACAGGCATTTCTGTTTGTGTCAGAACAGATGGCAACTCAATAAAATCCTCGGTGTCAAACCCAGACACCTCTAAACCACTTATCACATTAGTATTAATGGTTTTAGTCTGTCCCATTGTCCTTAACAGTATGTTACAGGGTTTACCTGATACTCCCAGCCTTTCAGCCAGACTTGCAGTGCAGAAGGTACCGGAGCTCCCAGGGTCCAAGAAAGCGTAAGTGTGCACAACCTTATTACTTTTCTGACTTTTCACCTGCACAGCCACAATGGAGAAAACAGCAGTTATCCTCTTCACCAGCCCCAATATGACCACACGTCTGCTGCTGGTCGGGTACAATGCTCACAGTTTCTTTGGAGGTTATCCTTGAAGTATCCTCCTTCTCCACATGCAGGACAGATGGGTGTTTCCTGTGACACACTTCACAATCCAAACGACTCCTACAGTCTTTGCTTGTGTGTCCATATTTCAAGCACCCAAAACAAACACCTTTCTCCTTTAGAAAGTGAATCTTGTCCTGTTGTGTCTTTCGTTTAAACTGGAAGCATTTTTCTAGAGTGTGATTGGTGAAATGGCAGAACAGACATTTGAGCTGGTTACTGTGAGCTGTTAAGTTTTCCTTTTCTTTATGTCCATCCTTTATTGCATTTATGCTGGTAGCAAAGGTACTACTTTTCCTTTTCTGTTTAACTTGAATAGATAGCCTTGTGTGGCTGGCTGGGGAAACATCATTAATATTTCCAAACAGCGGGTCCGAGACAATTTTCACTTGTTTTTCAATAAATTTACAAAATTAACAAACACGGCTCTTCTTCCAGTTTGTTCCAGTAGATCACATGCCACATTTCTCCACTTTTCCCTCAGTTTGTATGGGAGTTTCATAAGGATTGTCCTGAGGTTAGCTGGCATGTCCAACTCCTTCATGTAATTTATATGATATACTATATTGGCGCAACCTCGAAGGAACAAAGCAAATGACTGAAGAGCGTTAACATCCTCAGGTTTTATTGAGGGCCAGTTGTTGATTTTGTCCAAATAAGCAGAAGAGATTTTGTGTTCATTGCCAAAATGTTCAATCAAAAGTGTTTTTGCTCTTTGGTAACCAGGTTTAGAGGGCAGATGCTGACAACTTCTCACAATGTCTCATGGTTGCCCCCTAGTGTACTGTTCTAGGAAGTACAAACAATCGCTGAAATTTTGAGTTTTATCCTCAATACAATTTTCAGAGGCTGTGTTTTGTTGGACCAACAGGGCAGTAATTTCATTTTGACGCTGCATGATGTTCAAAATGTCCGGAGAGTTGGTGGATTGATTATTGTCATGAGCATTTTGCAAAACCAGTGGTCGTGTTCTTTGTCCTTGGGAAACAGGAATGACATTAGGTATGGGTGGTTGTATTAAAACATGTTTGGGTTTAACACCAACAGAGACAGAATTTAATAAGCAACTGGAGGAAGGTTCAGAGTTTTCATTGGTGGGTCCAAAACGTTCAGCATTTGGATTTAGTTCATAATTTCCTGGAATTTCTGACCTTTCCAAGTAAGAGTTCATGCCATCTGATGTTGTAGATGCACATTTTGACACTTTAGAGCCACACTTTGAATTTATTTCCAGAACCTTCAATTTTGCATTTGTCACCTTTAATTCTGCCTCCAGATCAAGTTGTTCCTTTTCTTTCCTTAAACGTTCCCGTTTCTTCTGTAATTCCTCTTGGTCCTTTTCCTGTTTCCTTCTTGATTCTTCTTGTTCAAGTCTTACTTGTTCCTCCTGCGCCTCCAAAATGTGCCTTTGTTTTAGAGCAGCCGAGCGCTCCTGTAATGCTGCTCTTTCTGCTTGCGCTAATATTTTTGCAGTTGAAGTTCTTGACAGTTTAAAGCCAGCTTTTGAGCGCACTGCAGAACCTTTATTGGATACACTGTCCTCAGGCCTAATATCAGTTTGATTATCAGGTGGTTTGATTGGAAGTTCATATGAATGGCCTGCATTTGATAACCACCCTTTGACATCATCAATAAAATTTGAAAACAGATTTTCCTTTTGTTCAAAATATTTATCTTGGTTTTCCTTTTCGTCCTGAGGTATATTCAATGACACAAATGACAAACACATGTTGTCATTTGATCTAAAAGAGACTTGACAGCGTCAATATTGTCTGCAGAATGCATCAATTTATCCATTTGATTCATGCACAATTTGGCTTGTCTGCATTTTGTCGATCTCTTTTCCTGACACATCATTCCTTTACTACTTTGTGGCTTACCACATTTGTAAATGATTGTTGTTTCCCCCCTTTAGCAAGTTCTTATAGGACAGAGGCAGCATGTTTTTTGGCGCTGTGAATCGTCTGGATTTCCATCTCATTTGAGATTAGCTGAGAAGAGCTGTTTTGGATTAGCCGAGCCGCTCTCTCTGTCTCTGACACTGTGTGATAAGAGAGCCCGCAGTCACTGAAACACACTGGTCGATGAAAATGGCCCTTTTCTACATGGTTAAGACTGCACTGCTTCTCTCTTGTTGCCCAGCACTAACTCTTTGTGCAAAGGATTAATGCGACTGAGCTGTTCTCAGTATCACACAAGGGTTGGACCATCATACAGAGCCTGTGTTGGGCTGTTATTAATAATCTGACATAGTTTACCCTTTGTCCATATGTCAGACATTTTTACTTTCTATTGATGTTTGCCAGGTGCACACATTTATTTGCCATGGTTGAATAAAGAACGTACCTTGCGGAATTTTGTTTGCAGCGGTGGTTGCCTTTGCGCACTGTGTTGAATGTGCTCCTTTTGTATCCAATCCCAGTCATTGGTGAACCTTTTGAACGGGTGTTGGTTGATTGTGTTGGTCCACTTCCTCGAACCAAAACAGGAAATAAATTCTGTGTATCCACTTGCTTCTCATAGGTTTTTCCTGTGCGAAGTGACAGAGCAGAACCTTTTGGATTATGTTTGTAACTTTAGGTTAAAACTGCAGCGTGCATGTGAAATCGCTAAAGACAACTTGGATGTTGCACAGACTAAAATGAAACCTGGTTTGACAGACATGTTAAAGTCCGTGAGTTTCAGCCTGGTGACAAAGTGTTGGTGTTGTTACCTATTCCTGGTGCTAGCCTTCAAGCTCTCTACAGTGGGCCTTATGTTATTCAGAAAAAGGTTGGAGACAGGGATTATCTGGAAGCCACGTCTGACAGACAGCGTGGGTCCCGGTTATGTCATGTTAATATGTTGAAAGGGTACTGTGAACGCACTTGTCACCTGTGATTCTGCTGTTTCTCCTGTGGCGCTGTCCAGTGCTGAAAGTGCTGCCTCTTGTTTAACCCCAGTAAATAATACAGCGGCGCTGTCGAGGGAGGGAGGCGGGGCTCTAGCTGAAGCATTGACTCAAGGAAAGCTGTTCAATCCTGACGTTATAAATAACATTTATTCTCATTTAGCTCATCTTCCAGAGCTTCAATGCTCGAATTTGGCAGAATTGTTAAATGCCATTAAATCTTTGTTTTCGAATGTGCCGTCTCAAACGATCAATCAATCACTCAATCAATCAATCACTCAATCAATCAATCAATATTTATATAGTGCCTTCCAACAACCACAGATTGAACCAAGGTGCTTAACAACATTAGTAAAAAATAAACATATTTACAAATAGGTTTAAAACATATTTACACAATAAAAACAGATCAATGTCACAGAGCCATTAAGTGCAAAAAGCCATTTTAAATAAAAAGGTTTTAAGTTTGGCTTTAAACAGAGGCCGGTCAGTGATGGAACTTTACTCAATGGGCAACGAGTTCCAGAGTTTAGGACCGGCCACTGCAAAAAAAGATAAGCCCACTGTTTGAACCGGGACCGGGCACCTTCAGCAGATGTTGTCCAGCAGAACGTAGAGCTCTGCTGGGTTTGTGAGGTCAGAATCTCACACAAATAAGAAGGTGCAAGGCCCGTGAGTGCATTAAAAACAAACATTAAGATTTTAAAATTAATTCTAAACTGGACAAGGAGCCAGTGCAGGGAGTACAGGACAGGTGTTATGTGCTCGTGTTTACGACTGTTAGTTACAGTCGGGCAGCAGCGTTTTGCACAAGCTGCAAACGGTGAAGTCCAGTTTGGTTAACTCCCACATAGAGTGCATTGCAGTAGTCTATGCGGGGGCTAATAAAAGCATGGATGGCTTTCTCCAGGTCAGCACGACTTAAAAAGGGTTTAACTTTTGAAAGGAGGCGAAGCTGAAAAAAGCTTGCCCTAACCACCGAATCTATTTGTTTATCAAATTTTAGACTGCTGTCTAGTTTTACCCTGTTATAAGAATTCTATATCCTTATATTAACCAGAGAGACACGGAGACAGATTATATTATAAAAAGCGAAAGGCCAGGTTTTATTCTTGCAAGAAAAAGCAAAAACACGGATATATGTCAAAGGTACAGAAGGGAATTTGCTTCATTCTTGCAAGAATAAAACCTGGCCTCTATTATAAGGCCCCAGCTCCAGGTGCAGCAGTACCATGGCAACCCATGTCTAGTTATGTCTACTCCATGCTTGAACTAACATGGAGGACATGACATGATTTGACATGGGTTGCCATGGTACTTCTGCACCTGGAGCTGGGGCCTTATAATAGAGGCCAGGTTTTATTCTCTCTGTACCTTTGACATATATCCGTGTTTTTGCTTTTTCTTGCAAGAATAAAACCTGGCCTTTCGCTTTTTATAATATAATCTGTCTCCGTGTCTCTCTGGATAATATAAGGATAACCGAAACCCGGGACCTCTATTAGTTCTCGTACTAATAGATACACACAATTGTTTAGCAAAACATCAATCACTACTTTTATTTTAGATCCAAGTGCTGGATCTTTAACTTCTTTAAACCTTTAATGTTCACATTTCCATGTCACATAAAATACAAAACCAATGTTCTTTAACAGAATCCTCATTATTTCCTCTCATAAACCAAAATCACATTCTCCTCTGTAGATGTGTGTCTCATGTGTCTGTGTTTGTGTCTGTGTCTTTATGTGTGTGTATTTACATGTGTGTTTGTGTTTATGTACCTGACCTGTTGAAGCGGTCAGTTCATGAGGTCATTCCCTCGTCTCTCGTCTGGACCCAGTTCCGACCTCCTCCTCCTCCTCTCAGTGCCCTCTCATCTGTCACGCCCACCTCCACCTCGCTTAATGGCAATTGTGCATTTTTCCTCAGAGAAATACATTACATTCATATTAATTTCAAGTTTCATCCAATTTACAAACACACTTTACAAATACCTTTTTGGTCAATCTCAATAGATCAAAATTTAAAATAAATAAATGTTTGTCTGAATTTGTTTATCTTACCGCTTCCGTGTTTGCTGCTGCTCGTCTGTCTGCAGTTTTTTTTTTTTTTTTTTTTCAGCCGAAAAGGAGCAGGTGGGAGGGGCAGAGAAGTTTTGGAGAGAGCACTGTTTGTCCGAGCGGAGGGAGGCCGAGACCTAGATGCTCCCAGAAAACATTTAAACAAAATACAAATGATTAGTATTTTGAAGTACATGTGTGTACTTCTTTCAAAATCTCTTCTCTACTTCTGTTTTTTCTCAAACTAGAAAAATAGCTTATGGAAGCTACCTTTCTCTCTCATGTTGTTCAAACTTTCTCTAAACAAAAACAGTACTTTTGTTCTGATTCACATCATTAGACTCATTCTTCATCCAACAATGGCCCATTCATAAAACATTTATTCTCTCAAACACACCTTTTATCTTTAACTCTTTAGGTCAACAATTCTCAGTATAAACCCCGTCACTTCGTGTGGGCTTTTTTTTTTCACTCACCGCTTCAACACGCAGTGAACATTTCTTCAGCAAAAGCCTCTCACTTCTAGTGGGCTTTAAAATCTCATTTCTCGTCTGCAGGGAACAATTCTACGTAGGCCTTTCTAGTCACATTGACTTCGGACTCATTCATCTCACTTTTTGTTGTTAGTAAGTATCTTGATAATGGTCCATACTCGAGTTTTCCTGTGCGTCCAGGTTTTTGACAACATGGTTGAGATGGGGGCCAAAGCAAAAGGACCAGGAGCTGAGACACTGGGCAGGTTGGATGTGCCGAACACAATACATTCACTTTTATCCTCATTCAAACATATTCTGGGACAGTCACATTCTGATGTCCTCTAAGCATCTGTTGATGGACTGAAGACTATTAGGACAAGCAGGGACAACTGGAAGGTAAACCTGTAGGTCGTCTGCGTACAGATGAAAAGACATTTTGTGCTTTGAAATAACTGCACCTAACGGCAACATATACAAGGAAAATAAAACAGGGCCCAAAATGGAACCTTGTGGCACACCAGAGGTCAAGGGAACCGAGGAGGAGGAGAGGTCACCAATCTGAACAGAAAAAGTCCAAGTCCTCTCTGTTAAATACGACCTAAACCACTGCAGCACGGGTCCCTGAAGCCCAACCTGTTGTTCCAGACGTGTCAGGAGGACTGAGTGGTCCACGGTGTCAAATGCTGCAGTAAGGTCCAGCATTATGAGCAGCACTGGCTTTTTCTCATCAAGGGACAAGAGAATGTCATTTTGTACTTTGAGAAGAGCGGACTCAGTGCTGTGTCGTGTCCTAAAGCCAGACTGAAACTTTTCAAAAATCTGATTGTTCTCCAGAAAAGACTGTAACTGTAAGAAAACAATCTTTTCCAAAACCTTGGATAGAAAAGGTAAATGGGACACAGGTCTAAAATTTGACAGAACGGTTGGATCAAGGTTGGTTTTTTTTAGCAGAGGCCTGACCACTGCTTGAATACAGTTGGTACAGAACCTGAACTCAGACAGCTGTTTATAAATGAGAGGAGGCATGGGCCCACTGTGTTAAAAACCTGTTTAAGCATTTTAGATGGGATAATGTCCAGAGGACAGTTGGTCGGTCTCAGCCCCTGGACCACCTCAGAGAGGAGAGAGAGTGACACTGGCTCAAACACATTAAACACAGAGAGGACAGGAGAAGAGCACAAGTCAAAAGTGTTAGACATGTTCTTAATGCTCTGTTTAACAGAGGCTACTTTATCAACAAAATAATGGAGGAAATCATTACAGGTTGACTTTGAGGCCTGCTGTAGAGCATTATTAGATGGATTTATAACAGACTGAATTGTATTGAATAGCGCTCTAGGATGATTAGAGCTGGTGGAAATGACATTAGACAGATACTGACATTTAGCTGCTTTGACTGCATTTCGATATTCAGTAAGACTGTCGCTCAATATACCCAGTGAAACATGTAGCTTGTCCTTTTTCCACTTGCGCTCGGCCTGCCTGCACCTCCGTCTAAGGGCACGAGTGGTGTCATTAAGCCAAGGCTCTAGTTGAGTCCTGACAGATCTGCACCTGTAAGGAGCAATGATGTTAAAAATCTCTGAGCAGGTGGAGTTGAAGGAGGAGATGAAGACTTCTGTGCAGAGTGGGAAGACCACTTTGTCCTGAGAGTAAAGAGTGGTGTTCATAAAGGCAGCAGCAGATTCTCCAGCTGTGGTGGAAGTGATGATGCGGCGGTGACCGGCTGGAGTAAGTGTCACTTATTTCTGAGATTAATACAGTGAGTCCGTGAGAAATTATCAAGTCCAATGTGTGACCGAGCTGGTGTGTGGGAGCGTTCACTGATTGTGTCAGATCCAAAGAGATCAGAAGGCTCTGAAAGTCATTGGACAGCTGACTTGATGGACAGCAAACGTGAATATTAAAATCACCACAAATTAATTAACTGTCGTATTGTGTTCGTAATTCCCCAAGTAACTCAGAGAACTCCGGAATGAAATCCGTATTATATTTTGGAGGTCGGTAGACAACAGCACACAGTAGAGGACATGCAAATGGGGCCAGGAATAGCTGAAGCTCAAAGCTACTATAGTTCTTAGATGGAAGCAGACGACAGTGTTGTTTAAAGACAGAAGCCAGACCACCACCACGACTGGACACTCGCGGCGTACTCAGGAAAGAGTAGCCGGGAGGGAGGAGCTCCGAGAAAGCGCTGTTATCACCTGGTTTTAGCCAGGTCTCTGTGAGCATGAGAAAATCCAGGTCATGAGTGGAAATCAAGTCGTTGAGGATGAAGGTCTTGTTTGTGAGCGATCGGGTGTTTATCAAAGCTGCGTGCACCGACCTACAGTTCACCGACTGCAGAGTGGCATGATTGAGCGGGCGGAGATTCCCTCGTGCTCAGCCCCGCACCTGAATCCTCACCAGCCGGCAACACGGAAGCAAGCACCCAGCGTCAGGGAGAGCTGGTCGGAGCCACCGATAGCTGAACTCTAAGGAGCGGCGCAGGTTAAATTTCCCGGACATCGTGGATTTTCCATTCAGGGAACAGCCAGAAACATCCGTACCAGAGGCGATTTCTTTAAGACTGCAAGGGAAGCTCGGCTTCCATAATAATGTCACAAAATTAATGGTTAAATATGTACTATTGTATTAACATTTTATTGACTTAAAATGCTTTAAAAAACGTTCATCTCAAAGACGAGTTCGTTCAGAATCAGTTACATATAGCAGGTCGGCTGACTCGATTTCCTTTTGGGGCTGCTTTGAACGTTTTTTTTCAGCGCTTCGAAACTAGACGGTCATTGGATAAACGCTGCGATTATGTCCCGCCCACGGACGCTCAGCGTCTCTGGGGGTGAATGGGGAGTGGGCTGGCCCGGACTCCGAGCTTCTGCGTGATGATTGGAGAGTCCTGTCGAAAGACTGCATCTCCTTTTGACTGACAGCGATTCTGTACTATAAGGAACCACTGAAGCTATTTGCGCTCAGTCCCATCGCGGATTTCGAAATAAAAACTGCTGCAACCTATTTCTTTGATATTTGCTTGGCGAAATTGCTTGATTTTCATCATACATTTCACAATTTTCAATCATACACCTTGTTTCAGTTTTACAGAGTTAAATTTTTTTTTTTTTTTAGATCCTTCATTCATTCATTCCTTCATTCATTCCTTCGTTCATTCGTGGGTGAAACTGTTCGAACAAACAATTCGAGTCCTCAACTGTGTTTTCTGGTATGTCCCATACTATTCAAAATGATTTGATCTCTGCTCTTGCAGCCACCGTTTCTGATCAGATCAGAGATGAAATTCAGGATGCTCCCTTTTTTGGATGGCAGGTGGATGAAACAACTGATATATCCTGCCGTGCCCAATTCTCTGTCATTGTTCGCTATGTGGATAGTGCAGGTAAAATTCAGGAGCGCTTTATTGTATTTTTGATGTTTCGGGAGATGCCCAGTCCGTTTTGAGAAATTAAATGAGAACATGCAGGGCTACAATTTTAAGGACAAGCTTGTGGCACAGACCCATGATGGGGCTGCTGTCATGGCTTCAGATCTCAATGGTCTGCAGGCCAAAGTGAAAGCAATAGCCCCATTGCTATGCACACTGACTGAATCTGGTGCTGTCACAGGGGGCTAAATGCTTGCCTGAGTGCAGAATTTTTTTTGCATCACTCTCTGGATTTGCCACATTTTTTTCAAAATCCACAAAGAGGACATCTTTTCTGGAGTCTGCAGGCTGTTCAAGGTTGCCCAGAAACGCTCCTACTCGATGGAATTTCACATCACGGATAGTGAGCACTGTGGCAAACAATTATGATGGCCTCCTGCAGACATTTGAGAACATCGTTGCAGATACAACAATGGATGATGATACACTGGATTGTGCCAAAGGCTTTGTGAGGAAACTGGAGGATTTTGAGTTTGTGTTCATGTTGTACACATATGAACAAATCTTCTCTGAGACTGATGTGGTCTTTGATATTGTCCAGCAGAGGGCGATGGATGTTATTTACTGCAAGAACAGAATTGAATCTCTTCTTGCATTTGTCAAAGAGAAGAGGTCAGAGGGGGCTTTCCAAGCCATTTATGCCAAAACAGCAGATCTCACATCAGACCCACGAGATGAGCCCATGAGAAAGCGCCGTCTGACCCAATTGCAGGATCCCCAAGTGCGATACAGAAATCTGTACATGGCCATCCTTGATAACATCTTGGAGCAGATTCCTCGACGTATTTTCAAATTTGGAAAGCATGCTCTGCAGAAAGGACGCCACAGATAGGCTGGCACAGTGGCTAGCAGAGGCGGCGGCATTTTTGAATGTCCATATTTAACAAAATCAGTCAGGTTGTTCACCGTATCCCGTATTTTTAGCAGGGTCAGGAGTTTATACACCAATAGCGTTGACACATTATTGATGACACACAGGATAAATACAGTAATTAGCAGGAAAGTCAAGAGACGTGGACGGCAGGCCATACACAGCAGCGCCATACACAACAGTGCTGATGCAAGATTTTGATGTTGGTGATACACTGCCCATCAAACACCCTTATTGTGTCAATCCTGATAAACGTGACCGTCTTAAGAATACATGTAGAATAGAATACATGTTGGCCCATAATATTGCTGAGCCCAGTTGAAGTGCCTGGAGCTTCCCTTGTCTGCTTGTTATTAAATCTAACAGTAAAGATCGTTTTTATACTGACTTCAGGAAAGTGAATAATGTTACCAAGCCTGATTGTTTTCCATGCCACATTGAGAACTGTGTTTGAGGTGCAAAATTTGTGTCCAAGCTTGACTTGCTGAAAAGTTATTGGCAGGTGCCTTTAACAGATCCTGCTAAGGATATCTCTGCCTTTGTTAGGCCTGATGACTTTTTGCAATATACAGTCATGGCTTTTGGCATGCACACCATCTACCTTTCAGCACTTGATGAACATCGTGCTGTCCGGTCTGTCCTTCTGTGAGGCTTATTTAGACGACTTGGTTGTACCGTTTAGAGACATGGGATGAGCACCTGGAACACACTCGGATTGTGTTTTGTCGTCTTAAAGACTGTAACTGTGAATTTAGCTAAATGTGAATTTGCTCAGGCAACAGTCACCTACTTAGGAAAGGTGGTGGTGGGGGGTCAGGTACGTCCTGTACAGACAAAAATCGAGAGTATTGTTGCTTTTCCTGTCCCAACCACCCGCACTGAACTTTGTCGATATCTGGCAATGGTTGGTTATTATCGAGGGTTTTGTAAGAACTTTTCTGCCGGGCGTCTCTGTTAACCGACTTATTGAGCCCCAAGATGCCCTTTATGTGGTCTGACTGCTGTCAAACTACTTTTGAAAACACCAAGTCCTTGTTGTTGTGCGCTCCTGTCCCCGCTGCACCTTCCTTTGAGAGAATTTCCTTTTAAAGTGTAACTAAACCCCTGGTCAGAGCCTAACTCCACCCACTCACAAAATTTGAAAAATGCTGGAAAAGTAGGCAGAGCCCAGCAGAGACAGAGGGGAAGAACCGAGGGAGGAGCTCAGCGGGGGGCGTGAACCTGAGACCCGCAGTGACGGATTGATTGACAGCAGCTGTCAGACTCGCAAAGATGTAGACTTGAAGGAAGCTAGTAGCTTTGCTACGGAGCGGTCCTTCTAAGTGGAGGACTTTTCTGTGCACACAGGGCTAGAGCCTTATCAGTTTGTGCCACTGGCTCAAACCGCGGTCTCAACAACTCCCAAAGTTAAAGAGCGAAGTCTTGCAGCACAAGAGAGAATGGGGCCAGTGATAAAACGTTAGCATTGTCTAATTTAGGCTAATGCTTAGCAAATGCTAACAAAGTTTCAGAAATTGCAAACCTATGCATTTAGTTTGATTTTGGTAATTAGTGTTAATTACACACAAAACAGAGATTTCAAGTCTTCCTCTACAACTGTTAAAAAACTCTTGTCTCAACAGGTGCACCTGTGCACCTGCAGCTCACTGGTCCTGGGAGAGAATGTGTTATAAAGATACTCAAGGTATGGCTATGAAATAAGACCAGTGTCAAGTCCAGTTAATTTAATAAGTATTATGCAAAAAAGACACAACACTAACCAAATATAATAGTTACATCCAAAACAAAGTAGTGATAAACATTGTTTCTCATGTTGTAGGTAATGCACAGGTGAGACAGGTCGGTGAGTCGGCTGCATAACAGTCCATCCAGACTTTGAGGCAGTAGCACTAAACCCCTGTGTTACAGGCACTAACACTTGTAATGTAGTGTTACACTTATCTTCAGCTTTTTGGTGAGACGTGGTTAAACAGGGTAGTTCCAGGAAGAAGAGAGCAATGTTTTTATAAATAAGTAAATTTAATGTTTTACCCTCCTCTTACACATACTGTACATGTGCACCAGCTCTTTCAGCGGTTATAGACACCTGTCTGCTGCAGTGTGGTCAGGTGGTGCTGGGGAAACCTGGGCCAGCAGGTACAGGTCATACCTTTTTGTGCTGTCCTCACAGAGGATTCCAATACTGACTTTATAAATATAGTTGGTATATAAAAAATTGAAATATGAAGAAACAGTTATACCTGATGTTACACACAAAACAATTGTTTAAAAACATGCATTATAAAATCAGCTCTAAAACTCAAAATGAACATGAATCAACATAAACATTTACAAAAGAATGTCTAAATGACATGCTTTTCTCAAACTGCCTTTACATAATTCTTTTATTCTTTAGAGATTGTTCTTACAGTAAGCATTTTATATTGATATAATATTTTATATATACACACTTAATTTAAATAAAAAATAAATGTCATAGTAAATTCTCATACATCATTTCAAGGCAGGTCCAAACTTTGTAAATGGTGCACAGTCAGGACAGAGGCTTTTTACTTTGTGTTTGAAAGTCACTGTCAGTTGCACTCATTGGAGCGAAGATGGTGAAAAGCAAGAGCCAGACTTACACAGGCTGATCATAACTTCATGAGCTGTTCCAAAATCTTTAAGAATCTTGAGTGTGTTAGTGTTTACATTAGTCTAAATGTAGTCTCAGAAACTATAGCGCTAACTGCAGTTTTCAGAGTCTGAATCCAAGATGATAGACAGCAGCAAAGTTGAAGGATGAAGTATCTTCAACAGTGAAGCGACGCAGGAACTGTTACCAGGTCCTGAAAATAAAATACACATATAAACATGATTTTATTTCTTAAATTAGACCATTTTAATGACAATAAAATGGATTATCACACACCTCATGTGTTCTTGTTAGAAGACGAAGAAGAAGAAGAAGTTTTATTTATATAGCGCCTTTCCGTAGCTCAAGGTCGCTTTACATTTCACAAATACAGTACAGACAAACATTTAGATACACATCACATGAAACATATAGCTGTAATTACCCAAAATGTTTGTTAAATAGATATGTTTTTAACTGAGACTTGAATGCATCCACAGATGAGATGTTTCGTAAAGTAAGAGGTAGCGCGTTCCAAAGTTGAGGAGCATTTACACTAAAAGACCTTCCACCAACAGTAGACAGACGGAAACGTGGGGTAGATAACAGACCGAGTTCGGCTGATCTAAGGACCGGACAGGGCGGTAGGGGAAAGTAGGTCAGACAGATATTGGGGAGCAAGACCATTTAATGCTTTGAATGTTAGAAGCAATACTTTATAATGTATACGTGATGCTACAGGTAGCCAGTGAAGGTCATGAAGCAGAGGAGTAATGTGAGCAGAGCGCCTAGTGGAGGTTAGAACTCTTGCTGCTGAGTTTTGAACATACTGTAGTCTAGCGATGAGTTTTTTTGGAAGACCAAGAAATAAGGCATTGCAATAGTCCAGACGTGAAGTGATTAATGCGTGGACTAAGGTTTCAGTATCAGCAATAGTGAGAGAAGATCGGAGACGGGCAATATTACGAAGATGGAAAAAGGAGTTTTTAACAATAGAAGAAATGTGGGGATGTTGTTAGAGTATTTAAAACAAGTAATTGCACTATAACAGTAAAACAAACTAAACAAACTAAAGAATGGGAATAAATGCATTACCTTCAGCAGTGGACACCTCACACCGTTTCCTCATTATTGGAGTAGAGCTAGTCCTGGGACACTCTGGCAGCTCCATCAGTGTCTGTGTCACATGACACACTCCTATTAGGCGTTCTGGCCTGGGGGGCTGCAAAAACGAGTTTCACAAATGATTTGTTATCTTGATTATACGATGAGACCCAAACATCTGGGTCCACAACAAAAACTGCACAATCCCTAAAAGATGCTCTGCCTTTGCACAATCAGCCTTTTCATTTCAAACCATCAAACAATGGAATCAGATCCTAGACAGTCTGAAATTCTAAATCTGGTACAAAGCATATCTTTTCTTGTGAGATTAATGTTTTTGTACATGGTGCCTGAGAAATAAAGAATGAACAAAAATTAAACATACAAAAGCATCACAGTATTCAAACTCACCTTTGCTTCACCTGCAGATCTGCAGCGACTAGTTCAGGCTGGCACCCAGTTTCTCTGGACATCTTAGGCCAAACAAAAGATTTGTGTTATTGTTTACGATTACAGTATTATATTAATTCATTTTAAAATGTTTATAAAGGATATTAATAACACAAATATTCTCATTACTATTACTGTATATCCTCCGTGAAAGCACTAGTATTTTAATCCGTGTGTACTGTCTCTGGGTCGGTCTGGTAGCTGCAGCCTGTGATACACCGTCTCCTCAGCAGCTCCAGCTCTGCTCGGTTTACCCCGAGGAGCAGCGATAAACAACGTACACTGACAGTGGCGCTTTCACGTTCAATCTAATTAGCAAAGTTGACACAAAACGCACAAGTTTTTGAGTTTGTGTTGAGTGAAAACTCACGGTGTTACCGAGTCATGAGATGTTTATGTTCAGTCAAGTCCAGAGTCATGAGCCAGTGACAGGTCTTTAGTGCCAAGGCCTGCATCTCTGCTACAAGTCCAACAGAGTGCTGCCCGTGTACGAGAAATAACTAACGGAATATAGCACATTTCCACCTCCATTGCGTTGGAGAAGCAATCCCGCTTAAAATGCCCGCTGCAAACTCCAGCTCTCAGCAGGAACTGTAGTGTCAAAACTGACCCCTCAGTCTTTGCCACTATTGTGTGGAATAAGTTGTGAACGCAACACCAGATTTCCATGCCATAGAGTCTTTATTGTTCACAGCCAACACAATAATGACCCGAGTAGACTATGACCCCAAGATCTACTAACATTTGAACAGTAGACATAAGCTTTTATACAGGTTTGATATCAGTAAAGTAATAACTTTACTGATATCATTGTGCAAGGCTCTGGGCCTGGTGTCATTTCTGTCTGGCCTTGAGCAACTCCTTGCCCGGCTCTGTCTCCTCCCGCTGACAGACACCTGCGTTTTTATCTGGCCCTTCCTGTGTGTGTGTGTGACATTAGGTTTTATCTTTTATATTAAAATGTTTAAATGAATAACTAACTGGGTCTACATAGTTTAAAACACATGACATATAAAATATTACACCACAGAACTCACGGTGTTCCAGGCCAAGTGCACACTGGCGTCTAATTTCCAACTCAACTGGAAAGCAATGCAGTCCAGCAGTGCTGTTGCAACCAGCAACACTACAAGTAGCTACATGCTAATATAGCTAGCCTGATGTTTTCAACACCCGCTACTTGGGAAGATGTTTTTATAGCAGGGCCGTGAGCCAATGCCAAGGGTGTGGTGGGGTCGTGCCAGGGGCGTGGGTAGAGAGCCGTTAGACGAGCCAGTATACGTCACTCTAGGAAAGAATCTTCAATCTAATAATTCAACTGCAGTAACTACCGTTCAACCTGAGGAGGGCAGCACTTTGACGGTTTTACACCATAAAATGTAAAATTAATATACTTTATACTCAAATGTCAAAACTTTTACTCAGATCAGTGAACAGCACTAATAAGGCCCCATTCTTACAGATCATTAACTAAAAAAAGTTGGCTTAGGGTTTAGTTACTCTTTAAATTGGCTGTAGATGCCAGTGACACCGGGGTGGGCGCTGTGTTGTTGCAAGAAGGTCTAGATGACATTGATCACCCAGTTTTGTACTTTTCTAAGAAACTTGACTGTCATCAGAAATGGTACTCAACTTTTGAAAAAGAGGCTCTTGCCCTGATTCTGGCCTTAGAGCATTTTCAAGTTTATGTTGGTTCCTGTTCCTGTGCTACTGTTATAGTTTTTACGGACCATAATCCGCTCATGTTTTTGCACCGCATCGACTACAATAACAGGCGCTTAATGAACTGGAGTCGCTGTTTGCAGGAGTATAATGTAGAGTTTAAACATATGAGGGGCAAAAATAATGTTTTGGCCGACGCGTTGTCGCGCTTGTAGACTGAACAATGTTTTTACTTTTGTTGTCCACCACCATTGTCCAGTATTTTGGGGTGGGGGTGTTAGATGCTGGCGCCGCATCTAGGCGTATTTATGTCCCGCTTTCACCTTTTCCCTCTTTTATTCTATTAGAGGAGATCATTATTCTTTGCGGATTTCTGTAGCCTATAAATAGGCCTACTGGTAATGTCGCCTGTTCTCTCTGACTACCTCTAGCTGACCGAGAGGCTCAGAGGCTGTCTGTGAGTCAGTTGTGTTAGGTAAATAAATCACAAAATGTGTTTGTTGGTATGGACATAAGTTTAAATTTGACCTCAGTGGCCATTTGATTAGTTTGTTTTTTTTTAGTTTACCTTTATGTACAAATAGTCACTACAACAGGTTTTGCAATGAGAGATTTGATGAAAACATGTCTGTCTTTATTCAGCCTCTCTCTGTGTCCACAGACTCTGTGTCTGTCTTTATTCAGTCTCACTCTGTGTCCACAGACTCTGTATCTGTCTTTATTCAGCCTCTCTCTGTGTCCACAGACTCTGTGTATGTCTTTATTCAGTCTCTCTCTGTGTCCACAGACTCTGTATCTGTCTTTATTCAGTCTCACTCTGTGTCCACAGACTCTGTGTCTGTCTTTATTCAGCCTCTCTCTGTGCCCACAGACTCTGTATCTGTCTTTATTCAGCCTCTCTCTGTGTCCACAGACTCTGTGTTTGTCTTTATTCAGCCTCTCTCTGTGTCCACAGACTCTGTGTCTGTCTTTATTCAGCCTCTCTCTGTGCCCACAGACTCTGTATCTGTCTTTATTCAGCCTCTCTCTGTGTCCACAGACTCTGTATCTGTCTTTATTCAGTCTCTCTCTGTGTCCACAGACTCTGTATCTGTCTTTATTCAGTCTCTCTCTGTGTCCACAGACTCTGTATCTGTCTTTATTCAGTCTCCCTCTGTGTCCACAGACTCTGTGTGTGTCTTTATTCAGTCTCTCTCTGTGTCCACAGACTCTGTGTCTGTCTTTATTCAGGCTCTCTCTGTGTCCACAGACTCTGTGAGGCTGCTCCAGGGGCCCAGGCTGTGCTCAGGATCACTGGAGGTCCACTGGGACCAGTCCTGGACCTCAGTCTGTGAAGAGGACTTTGACCTGCAGGATGCAGAGGTGGTCTGCAGAGAGCTGGGCTGTGGGGCTCCTTCTCTCCTCCAGGGGGCGCTCTATGGAGAGGGGAGGGCTCCTCTGGGGCAGACGTTCCAGTGTGAGGGCAATGAGTCTGCTCTGATGAACTGTAACAGGTCCAGCTCAGGAAACACCTGCTCATCTGGAAAAGCTGTGAACATCACCTGCTCAGGTGAGCTCTGCTCTCCTCTGTCTTTCTAAACTCTTAGATTTACATTTTATGTTTAAAATATCACAGGGTCACAACCTCAAATTAAGTTTGTGTGGATATAATCTTACTGACTTTATTAAAACCGTTACAATCCATCCATAAACTCATATTCATATTCATATTAATGAACATTAAAACAAATGTAAATATGCAGAGCTTAGCTTTAGGCTCATTTCCATCTGCAGAGCCCCTGGCAGGTAGAAGGAAGGAAGGATAGAAGAAGACTATGTACACAACACAATAAGGACAAGTAGAGACCCCCGATACAACAAAGTCAATATTAGTTCAGACAATAGAACAACAACAAGTTAATAAAAGGAAGGGACAAAACACGATTTACGATTACATCTGTATTGAACTGAATCTACGAAGGTGCACAAGTCTGAGGAAGTATAAATGATGGATATTGCACAGGCCCATCGTCATGGTTTTGTCTTTGTTTTTTTATTGGGTTGTGGTGTATTTGTTTTTATAATAAAAGTGAAACCAGTTTAAAGCGGTCTCGGAGGCTGCAGCTGTGTCTCAGACGAAGGCAGAGGCACACTCTGGCACACCGAGGCTATGACAGGACTGTAGAGGCCCACCTGCAGCTCACAGCCCACTGTCCTCCGCTGGGACACGGTGTGGAAGGTTTGGGGCTAGTGTTAAATGGATTTGGTGAAGATGGTTTAACTTGAATTATGATGTTTATAAGAAACAGAGGTAATGCTGGACATCTGTAAACAATAAGATATTTTAAAAATCTAAAAGTGATGGAGCAGCTCAAATGTGAGCAGAGACTTGTTCTGTTCAGGGTTCAGTCATTTCATTTGAATTTCTCAAACAGGAACGTTTCAAAGCAACATAAGAGCTACAGTTAATGTGTCCTGACTCAGCTCAGGGTTGGTTTCAGCAGGTTCCTGTTCTGCACAAAAACCAACAATAAACAGCCAGCATCACAGCAAGGACTCAAACACAACACCCAGAGAGTAACTGATGGAAAACCTCCGAGCCACAACACATCCACACAGAAAGCACACTTTACAGCCCCCGAGAGAGTCAGTGGTCACAAATGAAGCTGTCATTGTCCTGATGTGGTGAGGAAGTTCAGTCCAGACTTTGGTGAATGTGTGGACCATCATTGTTTTTAAAAGCAGGGGCTGCTAGAAGTTCCTTTAAGCCTGATCTTGTGACTCACTGTTGTCCTGTGTTAGGTGTTGGCAGTAGAGCAGTCAGAGCTGGAGACAGCAGCTGTTTTGAGCTCAAAGTCAAAGTTAGTGCCATTTATTTCTGAAAATGTAAAGCATTGTCCTGAGACAGAGCTGTTCAATGGTGAACCCATCCAGGAAGTGTCCAGTGGGTCTTATAGGCTCTGTTGTAGAGTCTAGCCACTGGTTCTATGACATCATCAGTGAGGGACCAGACAGGAAGACAGGAAGAGATGGTCCAGAGAATCATTGCAGGTAAATTCATTTCAGAAACTGATGACGACATATAAGGTGTGATTTAGTTCCAGACCCAGTTTGTGCTGTAGTTTCTATGTGTTCTGTGAACAGTAATAGTGCTGACAGAAGGTTTAGGACAAAAGCAGATTGGTTATTGGTTTAAGAGATCTGATGAATGGATTGTATAGAGTCTTCTCTTTAGTTCTGATGTTACTGGTAGAACTGCTGTTGGTCTGTCGTTTAAATGCAAGAGGGATATTGGAGGGATTTGAGCAGTTTTCCAGAAAGAAGGAACACAGAAAGCCTGATACAGACATTAATCAGACGATGAAACAGAGATATACAATTATCAGCATGGCTCTTCAAAAAGTTCAAACATAACCTAAAAGTGTTCTCAAGTAAGAGCAGCGTTACTCGAATCATTTTACTTAAGTAGAAGTAAAAGTATTCATCCAAACACTTTTTTCAAACAGATTTGGTTAAAAGAAGACTTAAATACTGAGGAACTGTTTGATCGTAATGTCTGATTTATTTTTAGAAATTATGTCATCAGACAAAAGACAAAAATAATCTGTAAATTGTTATATTTCCAAAACTAAAATAAAAAGTATAATAAATCCGATGTTTCCAAAAGAACAAATGAAGGCAGCAGAAACCTGAAGCTTTCGAAGCGAGGCCTACAGTAGGTGTGTGTGTTGTTTTGCTCTGTGTGTGAGAGAAGCTCTGTTCATGAGGCCAGTCTTCATCCTCTTCACTTTCAACATTACACACAGTAGCCTCTGACACTTTTCATGTCTTTTCATTCCCTCACTGCTCCGTGGGAGGAGTTTGTGTTGGTCATGTGACTGCAGGGCTCCGTCTGATTGGTGAGACACAGTCATGTCTCTGGCAACAATAAAGAATAGAACGTGTTGAATAAATGGTAAAAGAAAAGGAAGTGGTCGACTGTAGCCCAATGTAAATGAATCAGAGTAAATCTACTCAAGTCAGAGTAAAACTACTCTTAGAGTACTTTTTAAAACATTACTCAAGTAAATGTAACTGAGTAAATGTAACTGTTACTACCCACCTCTGCCAAGAACAAGTCTCTCTGTTGACCTGACTGCTTTTATCATTTCAGAGGCTGACAGACAGATATTTGTTCATATTTGGACCTTTAGATTTTAGAATAATAGTCTTTCTTCTGTTACTTTATTGACACTTTATTAAGCATGTCATCCATTTTTAATTGTCCTCTCTTTTATGTTTGACCTCCACTTGATTTATTTCTTCATTTTCAAAACTCTCTTTCCTTTTTGCAGTGTAGGCTCTCATTACTGCCCTTAAATAAGCCTTAAAGGAAGCACATATAAAACAGATATGTGGCTTCTCTTGGGGTCCGTCTGGTCAATATTCGTTTTCATAAAATCATTAATATGTTCTTTAACATTGTTCTCAAATTCTTTATCCATTAAATATTTCTATTCATCCTCCACATGTGAACAGGTCTTCACTTTTGGAGTCCTGCTGCAAACAACAGTAGCAACAGTAGGGGGTTCCAATTACAGACGGATCACACTCCTCAACCTCCCCGGGAAAGTCTACGCCAGGGTACTGGAGAGGGAAATGCAACCTCGGAACAATGCGGTTTTCGTCCCATGTGCTTGGAGAAGGCATTTGACCTTTGTCCCTTGTTGCGCCCTGTGGGGGGTGCTCTGGGAGTATGGGGTCTGGTGCCCTTTGCTAAGGGCTGTCCGGTCCCTGTACGACCGGAGCAGGAGCTTGGTTCGCATTGCCGGCAGTAAGTCAGACCTGTTTCCAGTGCATGTTGGACTCCGGCAGGGCTGCCCTTTGTCACCGGTCCTGTTCATTATCTTTATGGACAGGATTTCTAGGCGCAGCCAGGGGCCGGAGGGAGTCTGGTTTGGGGACCACAGGATCTCGTCTCTGCTTTTTGCAGATGATGTTGTCCTGTTGGCTCCATCAAGCCAGGATCTTCAGTGTGCACTGGGATGGTTTGCAGCCGAGTGTGAGGCGGCTGGGATGAGGATCAGCACCTCCAATTCTGAGACCATGGTTCTCAGTCGGAAAAGGGTGGCTTGTCCCCTTCAGGTTGGTGGACAGATCCTGCCTCAAGTGGAGGAATTTAAGTATCTTGGGGTCTTGTTCACGAGTGAGGGAAGGAGGGAACGTGAGATTGACAGACGGATCGGTGCAGCTTCTGCAGTGATGCGGTCGATGTACCGGTCTGTCGTGGTGAAGGAGCTGAACTGCAGGAGAAGCTCTCGATTTACCGGTCGATCTACGTTCCTACTCTCATCTATGGTCATGAGCTTTGGGTCATGACAATAAGAACAAAATCCCGGTTCCGGGAGGAGACCCCGGGGAAGACCTAGGACACGCTGGAGGGACTATGTCTCTCGGCTGGCCTGGGAACGCCTCGGTATCCCCTCGGAAGTGTCTAGCGAGAGGGAAGTCTGGGCGTCTCTGCTTAGACTGCTGCCCCTGCGACCCAGCCCCGGATAAGCGGTAGAAGATGGATGGAAGGATGGATCTCTTTAGATGGTAGATGTATTCTGAACAATTGTGGAGATTTAAGTCAAAGTTTTTTAGCCAAAGTTGCATTGTTCATGCTTTTAAGCAGGTCTTAACTAAACTTTTCCTCCAGTATAAATCCCAGCTCAGTAAAAGAATGTCACAGCTGTTTGACCTGAATTGAAAGCCGATGGTCCTTTCTGCAGTCAGGCTGGTCTCTGTCTCCTCTCTGTCCTGATCCCGTCACAGAGTGGAAGCTCTGGACCGTTCTGCTTTTAACAATGCAGCTTTGGGACTTATAGGAAATGCTTTCTTTGTGCATTTCCTCGTGCACGTCAGGTCCACTCTCCGACGGAGACACAGTGGGTGTTGGGATCTGGGTCACGGCACCAAATGTTAAAAGAATATTTAGTTCAGATTAATGAGAGACGATGGGGACAGCGTACGATTTAGAATGAATGTTCAGGTTTAATTCTTTCAAGAATGAAACAGAACACACACATGTAACAATGGAACAGGATAAGGTTTGCTTCCAAAGGTCAATCCGGTCGATATAAAACATGACAAGTTCCCAGGTGCAGGATGTAGTCCGTGGTTAGTTCTGTCTATGTTTGGATTAACACGAAGGACATGAGCTGGACTAAGAGTAAACAGTGATTAATAACTAAAGGAAATATATATTTTCCCTAACACACAGTCTGAGCTGCTTTCTATAGGTTTAAACTGATCCTGACTGACTTTAATGGCTCCTCCTCTGTTCTGCTCCACTCTCTCTGCTCTTTTATCCACTGCTCTCTTTCTGTGTCAGACCCTGATGATGTCAGGCTGGTGGGCGGAGCCAGTCGCTGTGATGGAGTCCTGCAGCTGAAACACTCGGACCAATGGAGAGATGTGGGGATGGACATATATGAGTGGAACCTGAAGACAGGAGCTTCTGTCTGTCGTCAATTGGACTGTGGTTCTGTGATTTCTGTTGAAGAGAGAAGAGTTTCTAAACGTTCTGTTTGGTCGATGAGATCCTCCTGTGTCCAGTCCACATCTTCACTGAGAGAGTGTGTGAGCTCACTTGATACATCCATTCCCCTCCTCTCTCTCCTCACCTGTTCAGGTAACACTGTGGCTTCACTTTAAGTCAGAGTCATTTTGATTCAAAAATGTTCCCTTCATTCCTTCATCTTCTGACACTTATTCTCATTGGCTGTGGGGTGGGGGTGGGGGGGTGTTCATTTTGTGTCCAAACATCTTGAAAACACTAAGGCCTTTGCTTTTATTTTATTTGTTGATTGTAGTTCAGCTTTTACAGAACAAACTCACTTTTAGAGAACTTGTAAAACATGGGTTCATTTTTAATGATAAAATGTGGTTTTATTCTTTTTTAAATAACAGAACACAGTGTGTTAAGCTGAACAGGACACTGTCTAAGGTCAGACACAGCAACACTGGTGTTCCACAAGAATCAGAAAGCTTTTTGCCCTGTCTATAAATGTCTGCAAAAGTACACATTTAAATAATGACATTTTAAAATATGCAGACGACATTGTGAGTCTGTTACACAAGGACATGAACCTGTCATCCTACCACTCTTCACTTCCTCCACAGTGTAGGACCAATACACTGAAACTGTCATTAGTTCCAGCCTCAGTCAGACTGATGAACTCCAACAACAGCATCCCTTGCACTGCACATTAACACTTTATATTGCTGGTTTTAAATTGTGTTGTTGATTGTGTTTAGCTACTGTTTTGTCTTGGTCTTAATTTATGTCTACATGACCCATGTAGCACCTTCCCAAGACAAATGTCTTCTTGAGAAAGTTTATTTATTTATTCATTCATCGTTACTGCCAATATCAACTCTGTGGAGCACTTGGAGCACATGTTAACGGTCAGCAGGACGGTTGTTACTCTGAAACAATCTCGTTTGGTACGAGTGCTGGAACTATAACTATGAGAAAAGAAACTATAAAACCAATGTAAAGTTTCTCTGTTTAATCCCACTCAGAAAAAGGTACAAGTACAGCGCTGGTACACAACACGATGTTAACACAAGGTCAGCCCAAGAGTTGTGTCTCTGGTCAACTCGACTCCACAAAAGTATTAACCTTTGGCCACACCTCTCGCAGGAAATGGGCTACTTTTCCACTATATGTCCAGTCAGCAGTGACCGACTGGTTCTAACTGGTTTCAACAGGTGAGAGAGTAGGTGTCCTAAACTAGGGTGCAATGTAACGTGCAACATGAGAAAATAACAAGTATAAACAGTTATAAGACTGCATCTTAATGGAAAAATACTAACACGGTCTTGACTTTAATGAAAGGACATTTAACATATGCTCTTGGCCTAAAAGACCAACACTGGTACAACAACTTCATATCTTCACTAACGGCATAGTTTGTGAACGTCTTATACGTTCAGTGAAAAGCATTCTTACCTCGGTTGTTGGACAGCAAACACTGGACGATGAAGGCCTGCAGATGCTGTAAATGACAGGTCACTCACCAAATTTTTAGATGACCCCAATGTTCTGTAAGTGCTCACTCCAAATCAAACCATTTGTCATAGCTGTAATATAAATTTATATTTTCCTATAGTTAATAATTACTGGTTGCTTCTAGTTCTCTTCAAGTCACGTCAAACCTGATCATGTCCTTCACGTTAATCCAAACATAGACATAACTTGCCATGGACTAAATCCTGCACCTGGGAACTTGTCCTGAGGAGTGTGTGAACGATACTCCCACAGCTTTTATTGCATGATATAAAATCTCGTAGTGTTGAAATCATGTAGTGTTTAATTTTTTAAGGAAACTTTATCCTGTTCCATTGTTACATGTGTGGGCTTTGCTTCATTCTTGCAAGAATTAAACCTGATGATTAATTTTAAGTATTATGCTGTTTCTCTGGATAATCTGACCTAGAAGTCCTGTTTAAGGCGTCTAGTCATGTCTAGTTCCTGCTTGGACTAACATGAAGGACATAAACAGATTTGACATGACCTGTAGTCAATTATTATAATAAAAATTATTATAACATTCCCCCCTCTTTATGCTGATAACCATTAGCATAAACAACCTACTAGCTTGAGTGTGAGTTGTAAACTATGACAGAAGCGAAAACCCAGCAGGGCTGTTGACCTAGCCAGAAGAACATTTTGACCCATTGGTAAAATGACCTAAAGCTGGGAAAAACTCTTCTATCCACCCCTTGCCCCAAAGGCGGTGACAAAACACAAACATCAAGCATCAAATGCATGTAATCACTTCAAATGATTAACTTACAACACATGTCAAAACAAACACAACAAATGATTATAATGGGATATGTTTCAAATCAAATGGAACCCACAGAGTAATGCACTGATTCTTCAAAGTCAAATTCTTTAAAGTCCATAAATCATAAATGTCCATAAATCAAAACACAGTGTCACTCCAAAATAAAGTAGAAAAATTTAAATGCTAATTTAATTTTAGCCTTATATTCATTGAGGACACCTTCGAAGTACGCCTCTGTCGTCGATGTAAACGGGGCTCTCAAATGAACCTGAGGGAGCTGCTGTTTGGCTCCTAAAGTGTGAGTTTCCACTCACGATGTTCTCCGTCACATTGTATGTGAACACAAATAAAACGAGGATCCTTTAAGGACGCATGTTTCCGGTCAGCAGGCAACGCTGGTCCAATGGTCTTACTTTCACAAAACCTCCAGACTTCTGCTTTGCACTGCACCTGTCCCTGATCTCTACGTTTGTCAAGTTCAGAGTGATGTCACAGGAAGTCATGTGACCACTAGCCCTGCTCACAGGTGTTCTTCCCTTCACAGGTGTAAACCAAGATGATATAAGTTCAAAGAACTATGTTATTATTAGCTCTTACTGATGGTGGCTATATTAATTGTCAAAACTCCTTTTCTGAACTGGTATACTTGTTGTAGTTGGCTTCCATCCAAATAAAGAACAAACAAACAAATCAGAACGTTATCTGACATTATAGACCCATAGAAAGTGATTTACTTCAAATTACTTTCTTTAGAAAGAAAACACAATTTTTAGTATTTCAATTTCTTAACCCCCTTGGGTCAGACCCCCTCTGGGGTTAAACCAGTAACAGCAGCATGTCTCAGCTGCTTGAACACACCACAAAGCCTCTGCTCTGTTCACACTGCTTTCCTCCAAAACACCATCACCTTTGTGACTGTCGTTTAAAAGGAAAGACTAAACATAAAATCAACAAAGTTCTGTGTTTTTGCTTTATTTACTTTTAAAATCCCCACACATGAAAATATCTTTAGGATTTTGTTCAGTAAAGATGAGTTCCATACTGTCTCTGTAAAACTCAGTTTTGTTTTTGCATTTTTACCATACTAATCTCAACAGTAATATATTCACAAAAACGTTTTATCAATTACTAATTTCATGTTTCCACTAATTTGACATTCAGATGCCACATAAAGAACCTCACTCAATGTTAAACAGAAACTTTAAACATCAAGTGTAAAATGGAATTAACGTGTTTATCTTCTGGTTAAAACACTCATGTTTACAGTTAAACACATCTAAAACAGTGGCAATGTTTTTCCATAAATCCAACTGTCCCCCTGTTGGTGGGTCTCTGGAGAACGGCTGCAGGTTGTATCTGAATACAAATATCTCGGAGTGTTAATTGATTCTAAACTGTCATTCAAATCACATATTACTAAGGTCAGTAATCAAATAAAATTCAACATTAGTAATTTCAGATACACTCGTTCTCAAATGTCCACTCAAGCAGCTAAAATGTTTATGCACTCAATGATCCTGTCCCATTTCACAAACTGCTCACTTGTCTGGTCACACGTCAGTTCTACATCTCTAAAACCCCTGCAATCATTATACAAACGAACAATAAAAATATTAGACAGAAAACCAAACTTTTACCATCATTGTCCAATACTGCAAAAATATAAACTACTTAGCTGGGAGAACATGATCAAATACTCAAACCTATGCCTAATATATAAGATCATTAATGGTCTATTATCCCCTCCACTTAGACAGTTTATTCACATCCGTACAGCCGATCACAGCAGAACCAGAGGAGCAGCGAGAGGAGATTGTTTCATACCCTTTAGGAAAAGTACATTTGGTCAATCCACCTTCTCGGTCTCTGCAGTTTCTGAATAAAATCACACACCCTCAACCATCCGAAATCTAAACACCATCCGAAATCTAAACACCTACCACACATTTAAGACAGCTGAAGAAATTGCTTATTGACGACCAGCGCTGTGAGCACTGACTCTACCTCTCTCTGCTCCTGCTGGCCTCTTGACCTGTGTTCTGTGCCGTCTCTGATGTTTGATTGTTGTGTAGACTGTGTTTGTCTCTGATGTTTGATTGTTGTGTAGACTGTGTTTGTCTCTGATGTTTGATTGTTGTGTAGGCTGTGTCTGTCTCTGATGTTTGATTGTTGTGTAGGCTGTGTCTGTCTCTGATGTTTGATTGTTGTGTAGGCTGTGTTTCTCTCTGATGTTTGATTGTTGTGTAGGCTGTGTCTGTCTCTGATGTTTGATTGTTGTGTAGGCTGTGTCTGTCTCTGATGTTTGATTGTTGTGTAGGCTGTGTCTGTCTCTGATGTTTGATTGTTGTGTAGGCTGTGTTTCTCTCTGATGTTTGATTGTTGTGTAGGCTGTGTCTGTCTCTGATGTTTGATTGTTGTGTAGGCTGTGTCTGTCTCTGATGTTTGATTGTTGTGTAGGCTGTGTCTGTCTCTGATGTTTGATTGTTGTGTAGGCTGTGTTTCTCTCTGATGTTTGATTGTTGTTAGGCTGTGTCTGTCTCTGATGTTTGATTGTTGTTAGGCTGTGTCTGTCTCTGATGTTTGATTGTTGTGTAGGCTGTGTTTGTCTCTGATGTTTGATTGTTGTGTAGGCTGTGTTTCTCTCTGATGTTTGATTGTTGTGTAGACTGTGTTTGTCTGTGATGTATGATTGTTGTGTAGGCTGTGTTTGTCTCTGATGTTTGATTGTTGTGTAGGCTGTGTTTGTCTCTGATGTTTGATTGTTGTGTAGACTGTGTTTGTCTCTGATGTTTGATTGTTGTGTAGGCTGTGTCTGTCTCTGATGTTTGATTGTTGTGTAGACTGTGTTTGTCTGTGATGTTTGATTGTTGTGTAGACTGTGTTTGTCTGTGATGTTTGATTGTTGTGTAGGCTGTGTTTGTCTCTGATGTTTGATTGTTGTGTAGGCTGTGTCTGTCTCTGATGTTTGATTGTTGTGTAGACTGTGTTTGTCTCTGATGTTTGATTGTTGTGTAGACTGTGTTTGTCTCTGATGTTTGATTGTTGTGTAGACTGTGTCTGTCTCTGATGTTTGATTGTTGTGTAGGCTGTGTTTGTCTGTGATGTTTGATTGTTGTGTAGACTGTGTTTGTCTCTGATGTTTGATTGTTGTGTAGGCTGTGTTTGTCTCTGATGTTTGATTGTTGTGTAGGCTGTGTTTGTCTCTGATGTTTGATTGTTGTGTAGGCTGTGTCTGTCTCTGATGTTTGATTGTTGTGTAGGCTGTGTCTGTCTCTGATGTTTGATTGTTGTGTAGACTGTGTCTGTCTCTGATGTTTGATTGTTGTGTAGACTGTGTTTGTCTCTGATGTTTGATTGTTGTGTAGACTGTGTTTGTCTCTGATGTTTGATTGTTGTGTAGACTGTGTTTGTCTCTGATGTTTGATTGTTGTGTAGGCTGTGTCTGTCTCTGATGTTTGATTGTTGTGTAGGCTGTGTCTGTCTCTGATGTTTGATTGTTGTGTAGGCTGTGTTTCTCTCTGATGTTTGATTGTTGTGTAGGCTGTGTCTGTCTCTGATGTTTGATTGTTGTGTAGGCTGTGTCTGTCTCTGATGTTTGATTGTTGTGTAGGCTGTGTCTGTCTCTGATGTTTGATTGTTGTGTAGGCTGTGTTTCTCTGATGTTTGATTGTTGTGTAGGCTGTGTCTGTCTCTGATGTTTGATTGTTGTGTAGGCTGTGTCTGTCTCTGATGTTTGATTGTTGTGTAGGCTGTGTCTGTCTCTGATGTTTGATTGTTGTGTAGGCTGTGTTTCTCTCTGATGTTTGATTGTTGTTAGGCTGTGTCTGTCTCTGATGTTTGATTGTTGTTAGGCTGTGTCTGTCTCTGATGTTTGATTGTTGTGTAGGCTGTGTTTGTCTCTGATGTTTGATTGTTGTGTAGGCTGTGTTTCTCTCTGATGTTTGATTGTTGTGTAGACTGTGTTTGTCTGTGATGTATGATTGTTGTGTAGGCTGTGTTTGTCTCTGATGTTTGATTGTTGTGTAGGCTGTGTTTGTCTCTGATGTTTGATTGTTGTGTAGACTGTGTTTGTCTCTGATGTTTGATTGTTGTGTAGGCTGTGTCTGTCTCTGATGTTTGATTGTTGTGTAGACTGTGTTTGTCTGTGATGTTTGATTGTTGTGTAGACTGTGTTTGTCTGTGATGTTTGATTGTTGTGTAGGCTGTGTTTGTCTCTGATGTTTGATTGTTGTGTAGGCTGTGTCTGTCTCTGATGTTTGATTGTTGTGTAGACTGTGTTTGTCTCTGATGTTTGATTGTTGTGTAGACTGTGTTTGTCTCTGATGTTTGATTGTTGTGTAGACTGTGTCTGTCTCTGATGTTTGATTGTTGTGTAGGCTGTGTTTGTCTGTGATGTTTGATTGTTGTGTAGACTGTGTTTGTCTCTGATGTTTGATTGTTGTGTAGGCTGTGTTTGTCTCTGATGTTTGATTGTTGTGTAGGCTGTGTTTGTCTCTGATGTTTGATTGTTGTGTAGGCTGTGTCTGTCTCTGATGTTTGATTGTTGTGTAGACTGTGTTTGTCTTTGATGTTTGATTGTTGTGTAGACTGTGTTTGTCTCTGATGTTTGATTGTTGTGTAGACTGTGTCTGTCTCTGATGTTTGATTGTTGTGTAGACTGTGTTTGTCTTTGATGTTTGATTGTTGTGTAGACTGTGTCTGTCTCTGATGTTTGATTGTTGTGTAGACTGTGTTTGTCTTTGATGTTTGATTGTTGTGTAGACTGTGTTTGTCTCTGATGTTTGATTGTTGTGTAGACTGTGTTTGTCTCTGATGTTTGATTGTTGTGTAGACTGTGTTTGTCTCTGATGTTTGATTGTTGTGTAGACTGTGTCTGTCTCTGATGTTTGATTGTTGTGTAGGCTGTGTTTGTCTGTGATGTTTGATTGTTGTGTAGACTGTGTTTGTCTCTGATGTTTGATTGTTGTGTAGGCTGTGTTTGTCTCTGATGTTTGATTGTTGTGTAGGCTGTGTTTGTCTCTGATGTTTGATTGTTGTGTAGGCTGTGTCTGTCTCTGATGTTTGATTGTTGTGTAGACTGTGTTTGTCTTTGATGTTTGATTGTTGTGTAGACTGTGTTTGTCTCTGATGTTTGATTGTTGTGTAGACTGTGTCTGTCTCTGATGTTTGATTGTTGTGTAGACTGTGTTTGTCTCTGATGTTTGATTGTTGTGTAGGCTGTGTCTGTCTCTGATGTTTGATTGTTGTGTAGACTGTGTTTGTCTTTGATGTTTGATTGTTGTGTAGACTGTGTTTGTCTCTGATGTTTGATTGTTGTGTAGGCTGTGTCTGTCTCTGATGTTTGATTGTTGTGTAGACTGTGTTTGTCTTTGATGTTTGATTGTTGTGTAGGCTGTGTTTGTCTGTGATGTTTGATTGTTGTGTAGACTGTGTTTGTCTCTGATGTTTGATTGTTGTGTAGACTGTGTTTGTCTCTGATGTTTGATTGTTGTGTAGGCTGTGTCTGTCTCTGATGTTTGATTGTTGTGTAGGCTGTGTCTGTCTCTGATGTTTGATTGTAGTGTAGGCTGTGTCTGTCTCTGATGTTTGATTGTTGTGTAGGTTGTGTTTGTCTATGATGTTTGATTTTTGTGTAGGCTGTGTTTGTCTTTGATGTTTGATTGTTGTGTAGACTGTGTCTGTCTCTGATGTTTGATTGTTGTGTAGGCTGTGTCTGTCTCTGATGTTTGATTATTGTGTAGACTGTCTTTGTCTGTGATGTTTGATTGTTGTGTAGACTGTTTGTCTTTGATGTTTGATTGTTGTGTAGACTGTGTTTGTCTCTGATGTTTGATTGTTGTGTAGGCTGTGTTTGTCTCTGATGTTTGATTGTTGTGTAGGCTGTGTTTGTCTTTGATGTTTGATTGTTGTGTAGGCTGTGTTTGTTTGTGATGTTTGATTGTTGTGTAGGCTGTGTTTGTCTCTAAAGTTTGATTGTTGTGTAGACTGTGTTTGTCTCTGATGTTTGATTGTTGTGTAGACTGTGTTTGTCTCTGATGTTTGATTGTTGTGTAGGCTATGTTTGTCTCTGATGTTTGATTGTTGTGTAGACTGTGTTTGTCTCTGATGTTTGATTGTTGTGTAGACTGTGTTTGTCTCTGATGTTTGATTGTTGTGTAGACTGTGTTTGTCTCTGATGTTTGATTGTTGTGTAGACTGTGTTTGTCTCTGATGTTTGATTGTTGTGTAGGCTGTGTTTGTCTCTGATGTTTGATTGTTGTGTAGGCTGTGTTTGTCTGTGATGTTTGATTGTTGTGTAGGCTGTGTTTGTCTCTGATGTTTGATTGTTGTGTAGGCTGTGTTTGTCTCTGATGTTTGATTGTTGTGTAGGCTGTGTTTGTCTCTGATGTTTGATTGTTGTGTAGGCTGTGTTTGTCTGTGATGTTTGATTGTTGTGTAGACTGTGTTTGTCTCTGATGTTTGATTGTTGTGTAGGCTGTGTTTGTCTGTGATGTTTGATTGTTGTGTAGACTGTGTTTGTCTCTGATGTTTGATTGTTGTGTAGGCTGTGTTTGTCTCTGATGTTTGATTGTTGTGTAGGCTGTGTTTGTCTGTGATGTTTGATTGTTGTGTAGGCTGTGTTTGTCTCTGATGTTTGATTGTTGTGTAGACTGTGTTTGTCTCTGATGTTTGATTGTTGTGTAGGCTGTGTTTGTCTCTGATGTTTGATTGTTGTGTAGACTGTGTTTGTCTCTGATGTTTGATTGTTGTGTAGGCTGTGTTTGTCTCTGATGTTTGATTGTTGTGTAGGCTGTGTTTGTCTCTGATGTTTGATTGTTGTGTAGACGGTGTTAGTCTCTGATGTTTGATTGTTGTGTAGGCTGTTTGTCTCTGATGTTTGATTGTTGTGTAGGCTGTGTTTGTCTCTGATGTTTGATTGTTGTGTAGGCTGTGTTTGTCTCTGATGTTTGATTGTTGTGTAGGCTGTGTTTGTCTGTGATGTTTGATTGTTGTGTAGGCTGTGTCTGTCTCTGATGTGTGATTGTTGTGTAGGCTGTGTTTGTCTCTGATGTTTGATTGTTGTGTAGGCTGTGTTTGTCTCTGATGTTTGATTGTTGTGTAGGCTGTGTCTGTCTCTGATGTTTGATTGTTGTGTAGGCTGTGTCTGTCTCTGATGTTTGATTGTTGTGTAGGCTGTCTGTCTCTGATGTTTGATTGTTGTGTAGGCTGTTTGTCTCTGATGTTTGATTGTTGTGTAGGCTGTGTTTGTCTCTGATGTTTGATTGTTGTGTAGGCTGTGTTTGTCTCTGATGTTTGAATGTTATGTAGGCTGTGTTTGTCTCTGATGTTTGATTGTTGTGTAGACTGTGTTTGTCTCTGATGTTTGATTGTTGTGTAGGCTGTGTCTGTCTCTGATGTTTGATTGTTGTGTAGACTGTGTCTGTCTCTGATGTTTGATTGTTGTGTAGGCTGTGTTTGTCTCTGATGTTTGATTGTTGTGTAGGCTGTTTGTCTCTGATGTTTGATTGTTGTGTAGGCTGTGTTTGTCTTTGATGTTTGATTGTTGTGTAGGACACGTAGACAGAGTATAATTTAAAAAAAGGAATGGTCAGGTTAAATTCTTGCAAGAATGAAGTACAAACATGACACAAGTGGTACAGGATGAGCTTTGCTTGAAGAAGTAAACAATACATTAGATTTTATATCATTGCAGTGAAAGCTGTAGGAGGTGTATCTTTCACACACACTCCCCAAGGCACAAGCTCCAGGTGCAGAAGTCTTCCTGTGGCAAGTTATGTCTACGTCTAGTTATGTCTAGTTCCTTCTTGGATTAACATGAAGGACATGACATGATCAGATTTGACATGACCTGAAGAGAACTATGAGCACCCAGTAACTATAAACAATATAAACAATAGGAAATTTAAAATTAATATAACACTCTCTCTGTGTCCACAGACTCTGTGTTTGTCTTTATTCAGCCTCTCTCTGTGTCCACAGACTCTGTGTCTGTCTTTATTCAGCCACTCTCTGTGTCCACAGACTCTGTGTCTGTCTTTATTCAGCCTCTCTCTGATTCCACAGACTCTGTCTGTCTTTATTCAGCCTCTCTCTGTGTCCACAGACTCTGTGTGTGTCTTTATTCAGCCTCTCTCTGTGTCCACAGACTCTTTGTCTGTCTTTATTCAGCCTCTCTCTGTGTCCACAGACTCTGTGTCTGTCTTTATTCAGCCTCTCTCTGTGTCCACAGACTCTGTGTCTGTCTTTATTCAGCCTCTCTCTGTGTCCACAGACTCTTTGTCTGTCTTTATTCAGCCTCTCTCTGTGTCCACAGAGTCTGTGAGGCTGCTCCATGGGACCAGGCTGTGCTCAGGATCACTGGAGGTCCAATGGAACCAGTCCTGGACCTCAGTCTGTGAAGAGGACTTTGACCTGCAGGATGCAGAGGTGGTCTGCAGGGAGCTGGGCTGTGGGGCTCCTTCTCTCCTCCAGGGGGCGCTCTATGGAGAGGGGAGGGCTCCTCTGGGGCAGACGTTCCAGTGTGAGGGCCATGAGTCTGCCCTGATGAACTGTACCAGGTCCAGCTCAGGAAACACCTGCTCATCTGGAAAAGCTGTGAACATCACCTGCTCAGGTGAGCTCTGCTCTCCTCTGTCTTTCTAAACTCTCAGATTTACATTTTATGTTTAAAATATCACAGGGTCACAACCTCAAATAAAGTTTGTGTGGATATAATCTTACTGACTTTATCAAAACCATTACAATCCATCCATAAACTCTAATAAACCTTTTGGCTTCCGTCAGGATTCATAGAAATTGGATAAAAAATAAAGCCTTTCAACCACTAAACAAATAAAACTGATCCTGGAACAGCTCTGTGACAAACATGTGAGAATAATAATTTAGATGCCAATCAACAAACTACCTCTAGTGGACTCTAACTACATTAATTATTGTGTCCCGTCTGTTGGAATCAGACAAAGATAAACTTTATTGATCCACAAACGAGAGGCACAGGGCCCAGCTACAATCAGGAACAGAACAATGGGCGTCATGCAGGAATGTTTTCCTACAAAGCTTCTGAAATATACTTCTTAAGAGAATCTCTGTACGTGGGATTCATGAAGCGTTCCTTAAACAGTGTGGTTCATCTTTCCTCTGTAAGTGCCTGTGCTCGCCCCTCATTAACAATGTTGAATAACACTTTTTCATTTAATAACAGTTCCTTGTTTTCTCCAGTGAAGTGTGTTTTACATGTTTCAATCAAAATGTCTCTGTTGTAATGAACGGAAAAACTGGTGGACCAAAATGGCAGACCTAGACCAAATGGCAGTTCAAAATGTTTATTAAAATAAACAGAAGTAGGAGGTGAAGATCTTTGTTCGGACACCAGTCTTAAGGAGTGCAGTTCAGGTCCTCTTCCAGACGCTGGAGGTGGTGTTGGACTGATGGAACTGCGAGCTCTCGTTCCGGTTCTTGAAACAAGGTAGGATTGGTAACCCATGGATACTTCGAAGGGGGATAAACCAGTTGAGGAGGAGACCAAGGAGTTGTGGGCATATTTGACCCAAAGCAGGTAAGTAGTCTAATTGGAGGCTGTGTCGCAACAAAGAGCTGACTCCAGATCAGCGGTTTCCTTAGCCCTTGCTTGCTTTTCCTTGCCCTCAGAGCTGCAGAGAGTCACACAAGAGAAAAGACAGGCAGGAGATGTTCTGGATGTCTTAGGCAGAAGAAGTTTATTTACCATCGATACAGGACCTGGAGACAGGACACTAAACACAGTGGAGCATTAAATAACCAGTGTATGCTTCTAGAATAGCACTAACCTATGTAGACTTGTCCTGTGTCATTGAGCAGGTGATGTTTTAAACCTTGCAGTTGTTTAAGCTAAACCGAGACAGAGCTCAGAGACATAGATACTACAATCACAGCCTTGGTGTGAGGGAGGGCCTCATAAGGCCCGCTGACCAGTACACACACCTTTTTAACAGATTTTCACAAATTAATGTACAGCTCTCAATTAGTGTTTAAGACTTTAAATAGAATGAATAATTGTCCAACAGGTAGGCTGCATGGAGCTGAACTGGGCCCAGCAGGTGTAGAGATAGAGTCTCTGTCTTGTTCGAGCACAAAGATGATTGTCCAAATGATTATCAATAATCATTTTACTCAAGTTTAAGTAAAAAGTGTTCATCCAAACACTTCCTCAAGTAAGAGTAAAAACAGATTTGGTTAAAAGAAGACTTAAATACTGAGGAACTGTTTGATTGTAATGTCGGATTTATTTTTTTAGAAATTATGTCATCATTTGCTTAGTGTCGGTCACCCACCGCTGGAATATGGTCGTGTTCACTGAGAGTAAGATTCTGGCAGAAGACGTTGGTAGATCCGGTAAAGTCCAGTAGAAAGGCTTCTATTTGGATGAGACGACAGATTTTAAAGAAGTTGTGGCTGATGGTTGGTCTCTCTGGTCTTGGATAAGTCTTGCCGGAGATCGTTGTCCATCTTCTCCAGAATGCAGCTCGTCAGCCGGAAACCACTGCAGCCACCCTTCCTTTCACCAAACGACACTCAAGCCCCGTCTTGATTTCAGAGTGCTCCTGTAATAGAGGCTTTATAGTAAATGCATGAAAACGGTTCCTAGACGTCTTCGTGAACTTTTCCTACATTTTCATCTCTCAGTGACTGTGTCTGTTTTATCAGTTAACATTGAGTTTTTATCAGAAATATTTCTAATTCACAAACTCATTAATCAATTCAAACTATATTTTACTTTTGAAATGACTTTGTTCCAATGTTTTTTTATTTCTTCCAAACCTTCTCAAAATAAAAGCTGCCTGAAAAGTCATAACTGGTGGCATTTGTAATCCAAGTTTATATAATTATTTAGAGAAAAGTACTCGATGCCAAAGACTCATTCCAGTTCTGGTGAGTATCTGATGCCTCCAGGTCATTTCAGGACAATCGTCGACAAAGAGCCTGGTCCAATCAGAGTTAGTTTCAGCTTTAAGCCCTCCCTCTAGAGATCAAGCTCAGCTCTCACCAGTTGAACTCAGAATTAAAAAAGAATGAAAGGTCTTCACTTGAAACCTACGTCCAGATGCCTTTGCTTCAACCTTTTCTTGGCTACATCAGATTGTGCTGAGATTACCTGGAGGGCATCAGTCACTGAGAGATGGAAATGTATGAAACCTGACATTTATCAGTTCACAAGGACACCACCGCGCACAGGGGCAGAGTGAGAGCAGAGGGAATATTGACAAAGCACTGAGGCCGTTTGGAACAAGGCAGGTCGTTGCAAAGCGTTTGTTCATTTGTTTGCTTCGTTCCAATGTGACGGCTCAGACGTGTAGCAGCACTTTGTAAAGCTGTGGCTTGTGAAGTAGAAATAGTGCAGCTAACGTGACACTAGCAGACCTGCAGACGCCTGAAGAGTCAAGTCTTTGAATTAGTTTGCTGCTGTGTTTCAGAGCCACAAACACGAGAAGCACTGATGAAATACTCACAATACATACATTTATATGGATTTATTTATACTTTATAATATATATGGCCAACATATGAGGCCTTGTAATAAAGCCTGCACCATCTGTTGGAGCTATTTCTAGTCTTTTCTTTTAAGTTTAGGTACGTTCGTTTAAGTAAGTAAGTCGTTTCAGTAAGAGCTAGCTCAGTGGGTAGAGCGGTCGTCTTTCAACCGGAAGGTAGGCGGTTCGATTCCCGCTCTCCCCACAGTTCATACTGTCGTTGTGTCCTTGGGCAAGACACTTAACCCACCTTGCCTCCAGTGACTGTAACACTGGTAATGTAATGTAAGTCGCTTTGGATAAAAGCGTCTGCTAAATGAATAAATGTAAATGTAAGTTGGTTTTAATTACATTTAATATTTTAGCACCATCTGCTACGACCTGACATATACAAGTTTATCCATGTTATTAATTGTTCTGAAAGACAAAGCCACCTGAATCTGAAGCTGCTGCCGTTGACCTTCCTGTGTTGAGTTCCTCCAGGCACAGTCTGAGCTGCTTTATATAGATTTAAACTGATCCTGACTGACTTTAATGGCTCCTCCTCTGTTCTGCTCCACTCTCTCTGCTCTTTTATCCACTGCTCTCTTTCTGTGTCAGACCCTGATGATGTCAGACTGGTGGGCGGAGCCAGTCGCTGTGATGGAGCCCTGCAGGTGAAACACTTGGACCAATGGAGAAATATGTGGATGTTTGACTGGAACCTGAAGACAGGACCTTCTTTCTGTCGTCGACTGGACTGTGGTTCTGTGATTTCTGTTGAACACAGAAGTGTTTCTCGTCGTTCTGTTTGGAGGAGGAGCCTCTCCTGTGTCCAGTCCACATCTTCACTGAGAGAGTGTCTGGTCTCAGATAATTTACCCAGCTCCAACCTCCCTGCCCTCACCTGTTCAGGTAACACTGATGACACTGTGGCTTCACTTTGAGTCAGAGTCATTTTGATTTAAAAATGTTCTCTTCATTCCTTCATCTTCTGACACTTATTCCCGTTGGCTGTGGGGGGGCTGGAGCCTGTCCCAGCAGCTTTGGGCCTGAGGCGGGGTTCACTCTGGACACTGGACAGTTAGTCGCAGGGCTAACACTTAAAGACAGGGGACATTTAGATTCAGCAGTTCACCTGCACAGACATGTCTTTGAAGATTTGTCTTTAAAGTGACATTACGTAACTTTCTGAAAAACCTAACAGTTAGTGACACCAGTGGCCGTTAGAGGAACTGCAATCAGTGTCCTGCTCGCTCTCGCTGGCGCGCGCTCGTACGTTCATGTCGGAGCATCAGACAGACGTTCACAGGACTTGGACATTTACTGGCATCATGTTTACAGAGGAGGTAAGAAAAGTTACACTTCTGTATTTGTTTTTTGACAAACTTTATTTGAGAGTAAACTATATTTGAGTCTCGAGCGCTGACACAGCAGTAAAACTCCTGAGACCCGGGAGATATAACAGCAGCTAATGTTTAACAATGACATGTTTTAGAAAGTGTTGTTCAACACAATACAGCCTTAGAGCTGACGTTGTATGAGATATTATCGATTGTGTAACACCTGGGTATTATTGAACTTATTAGAGTTGAGGACTATTGCATACACTGTATTCAGATGATAAGGTTCTTAATGGAGCTTGTGGGTGTGAAACATAAACATGAAACAGAAAACCAGTTTAAATCTAAATATATTCAATTGTTTTAGGGAAAAGTTCAAATTCAAAAAGTGGATCTGGTGTGTAACCGTCCAGTTCAAAGTTCTTGAAAGCTCATTAAAGGTGAAAAAAATAATACTCTGTATTTTACAAACGTTTGTGTCAGGATCAGTCACAAAAAAGAAATAAAATTAAAGCCGCAAGCGGCGATAAAGGCCCTCGCCTCCCTTGAGACCGCGGGGACACATATACTCGGAGGACTGCATTTCGTGCTTTAAAGCGTAAACTTCACGGTAATGTCAAATAACTGGGCCTGTGCTACTGCTGGGGCCTGCTACACCACCTTGTAATTTAGAGTTAAAGGTCTCCACAATCCCTGGTTTTCCTGGGAGCTGTCTGAACCTTTGAAAATAATAGATTATGCTTGGGCTAAGGCGAGAAAGACAAAGTACTTGCTGGAGATTTGAGATGACTCAGGAATCGCTGCACCCCCCTGTTTAAAAAGGCAAAATGTAAATATAACTTGTCTAAAAGTACAAGGTTACAAGTTCCAAAGGATTCTGAGGAGTTTTCTAAGACTCTAGCCTTGGCTCTGGAGGGGCCTCCTCTAAAGGAAGGATCCTGGCAATTGGGAAATGGCATTTATTTCCCAAAGGTTGCCTCTTCAAAGACTCATTACGACCACAGTCACAAATGTATCAAAAAACAAATTGATAACTTTTTTTTGCACATGTGTCTAGATGATACTCACCAAATTTGGAGCTGTTTAGATGAAAAGCCTTTAGCACAAGGGGTGCGATTTAGGTGGTCACGCATTCCACCCAACATAGTAGATTTCCTGTTGAAATTACGATATGGCTGTAATAAACTTTTCCCTAAGGTGTCCTATGGATGTACCAAGTTTTGTATTTCTACATTGGAAAAATTTACTTTCATTTTCCATAGGCCCAATGTATTTTGACTTTTCTAGGGGTCGCCACTGAGTCATTTTTCGTATTTTTTTTTCGGGGACTTCAAATACATAATTTTTTGCCGAGCTTCAAGTCTGGGACCCATAAAAATGACTTTTAGTTCCACGTTTACTGGGTCAAATTGAGGATCATTTTGCAGGAAAATTATACTAAAAAAAAAAAAACAAATTATAATAAAAAAAAATAAAACTCGAGCAAAAATGTCAAGAAAAACACCTGTCTATTTTACATACATGTGTTTAGCTCATTTTGCCCAAGTTTGGTGTCTGTGGAATGAAGCAGCTATTGTCTGTGTTCTTTTAAAAAAGAGGTGTATTTTAAGTCGGTTCACATTTTCAATTCAAAATGACCGCCTTCCCGTGTGTGATAGGGTGTGGTCCCCATTGGCTTTTTTGTTCATAAGCCCATGGTGGATGTGTGTACCAAGTCATTTGCCTACGACAAACTAAAATTTTCACTTCCCCTTTTTCGACATATTTGGGACGTTGCTATGGCAACACATTTATAGATAGGGGGTGGTTGTCATTGGCTTTTATGCTCGTCATGACATAAGAGATGTGTGTACCAAATTTTATGTCTCTATGACAAACTAAATTCTTGGGTCCCATTATAAGTTTGTAGGGGGCGCTGGAGAGCCATTTCTAAAGATAACCCTTTTATTTACATATCTTTGTGTTCAGGTCATGAATGTGCACAAACGCCTTTTTGGGTCCAACTCGATCCGAGAAGGCGTTTGAGAGTTAAGAGACATTTTATTTTCACAAAAATGGCCACCTCGTTACAGCCTTGCCACACCCATACCCGATAAGATATCAACAACAAAGTCACAACTTTGGTTGGCACACGTGTCTAGATGATACTCACCAAATTTGGGGCCATTTAGATTAAAACACAATGATTTGCATCTTTCTGCGCAAGGGGTGCGAATTTAGTGGCCGCGCCTTTCACCCCACATTGCGGACTTCCTGTTAAGTTTAGGGTGTGACTGTCATTGACTTTTCTGTTTGCCCTGAGGTGTCCTATGGATGTACCAAGTTTCATTTTTCTACGTTGGAAAAAGGTTACTTTCACTTTCCATAGGCCCAATGTATTTTGACTTTTCTAGGGGCCGCCACTGAGTCATTTTTCGTATTTTTTTCGGGACTTCAAATACATAAATTTTTGCCGGGCTTGAAGTCTGGGACCAATAAAAATGACTTTTAGTTGTTCGTTTACTGGGTTAAATTGAGGATCATTTTGCAGAAAAAATATAATAAAAAAATATATACCGAATTATAATAAAAAAAAATATAACTCGACCAAAAAAGTCTAGAAAAACACTTGTCTCTTTTACATACATGTGTTTAGCTCATTTTGCCCAAGTTTGGTGTCTGTGGAATGAAGCAGCTATTTTCTGTGTTCTTTTAAAAAAGAGGTGTATTTTAAGTCGGTTCACATTTTCAATTCAAAATGGCCGCCTTCCCGTGTGTGATAGGGTGTGGTCCCCTTTGGCTTTTTTGTTCATAAACCCATGGTGGATGTGTGTATCAAGTTTCATTTGTCTACAACAAACTAAAAATTTCACTTCCCATTGACTTTTTCCACATATTTGGGACGTTGCTATGGCAACACATTTATAGATGGGGTGGTTGTCATTGGCTTTTATGCTCTCATGACATAAGAGATGTGTGTACCAAATTTTATGTCTCTATGACAAACTAAATTCTTGGGTCCCATTATAAGTTTGTAGGGGCGCTGGAGAGCCATTTCTAAAGATAACCCTTTTATTTACATATTTTTGTGTTCAGGTCATGAATGTGCACAAACGCCTTTTGGGTCCAACTCGATCCGAGAAGGCGTTTGAGAGTTAAGAGACGTTTATTTTCACAAAATGGCCACCTGTTACAGGCTTGCCACACCCATACCCGATAAGATATCAACAACAAAGTCACAACTTTGGTTGGCACACGTGTCTAGATGATACTCACCAAATTTGGGGCCATTTAGATTAAAACACAATGATTTGCATCTTTCTGCGCAAGGGGTGCGATTTTAGTGGCCGCGTTTCACCCCACATGGCGGACTTCCTGTTAAGTTTAGGGTGTGACTGTCATTGACTTTTCTGTTTGCCCTGAGGTGTCCTATGGATATACCAAGTTTCATTTTTCTACGTTGGAAAAAGTTACTTTCACTTTCCATAGGCCCAATGTATTTTGACTTTTGTAGGGGTCGCCACTGAGTCATTTTTCGTATTTTTTTCGCGACTTCAAATACATAAATTTTTGCCAGGCTTGAAGTCTGGGACCAATAAAATGACTTTTAGTTGTTCGTTTACTGGGTTAAATTGAGGATCATTTTACAGAAAAATTATAATAAAAAATATATACCGAATTATAATAAAAAAATATAACTCGAGCAAAAAGTCTAGAAAAACACTTGTCTCATTTACATACATGTGTTTAGCTCATTTTGCCCAAGTTTGGTGTCTGTGGAATGAAGCAGCTTTTTCTGTGTACTTTTAAAAAGAGGTGTATTTTAAGTCGGTTCACATTTTCAATTCAAAATGGCCGCCTTCCTGTGTGTGATAGGGTGTGGTCCCCATTGGCTTTTTTGTTCATAAGCCCATGGTGGATGTGTGTACCAAGTTTTATTTGCCTACAACAAACTAAAAATTTCACTTCCCATTGACTTTTTCAAATTTTTGGGACGTTGCTATGGCAACACATTTATAGATAGGGGGTGGTTGTCATTGGCTTTTATGCTCGTCATGACATAAGAGATGTGTGTACCAAATTTTATGTCTCTATGACAAACTATATTCTTGGGTCCATTATAAGTTTGTAGGGGGCGCTGGAGAGCCATTTCTAAAGATAACCCTTTTATTTACATATTTTTGTGTTCAGGTCATGAATGTGCACAAACGCCTTTTTGGGTCCAACTCGATCCGAGAAGGCGTTTGAGAGTTAAGAGACGCTTTATTTTCACAAAAATGGCCACCTCGTTACAGGCTTGCCACACCCATACCCGATAAGATATCAACAACAAAGTCACAACTTTGGTTGGCACACGTGTCTAGATGATACTCACCAAATTTGGGGCCATTTAGATTAAAACACAATGATTTGCATCTTTCTGCGCAAGGGTGCGATTTTAGTGGTGCGTTTCACCCCACATGGCGGACTTCCTGTTAAGTTTAGGGTGTGACTGTCATTGACTTTTCTGTTTGTTCTGAGGTGTCCTATGGATATACCAAGTTTCATTTTTCTACGTTGGAAAAAGTTACTTTCACTTTCCATAGGCCCAATGTATTTTGATTTTGTAGGGTCGCCACTGAGTCATTTTTCGTATTTTTTTCGCGCCTTCAAATACATACCATTTTTGCCGAGCTTGAAGTCTGGGACCAATATAATGACTTTTTGTGCATGTTCACTGGGTCAAATTTAGGATCATTTGGTCACAATAAAGATAAAAAAAAAAAAAAAAAAATCCGAGCAAAAACAATAGGCCCTCCCGGCCATCACCGGCTCGGGCCTAATTAAAGCCGCAAGCGGCGATAAAGGCCCTCGCCTCCCTTGAGACCGCGGGGACACATGCACTCGTGCTTTAAAGCGTAAACTTCACGGTAAAAGGATTCTGAGGAGTTTTCTAAGACTCTAGCCGTGGCTCTGGAGGGGCCTCCTCTAAAGGAAGGATCCTGGCAATTGGGAAATGGCATTTATTTCCCAAAGGTATCAAAAAACAAATTGATAACTTTTTTGGCACACGTGTCTAGATGATACTCACCAAATTTGGGGCCATTTAGATTAAAACACAATGATTTGCATCTTTTTCGCAAGGTGCGATTTTAGTGGCCATGCGTTTCACCCCACATGGCGGACTTCCTGTTGAGTTTAGAGTGTGGCTGTCATTGACTTTTCTGTTTGCCCTGAGGTGTCCTATAGATGTACCAAGTTTCATTTTTCTACATTGGAATAAAGTTACTTTCACTTTCCATAGGCCTGATGTATTTTGACTTTTCTAGGGTCGCCACTGAGTCATTTTTCGTATTTTTTTCGGCGACTTCAAATACATAAATTGTTCGCTGGGCTTGAAATCTGGGACCAATAAAAATGACTTTTAGTTGCACGTTTACTGGGTTAAATTAGGATCATTTTGCAGAAAAATATGATTAAAAAAATATACCGAATTATAATAAAAAAAAATATAACTCGAGCAAAAAAGTCTAGAAAAACGCTTGTCTATTTTACATACATGTGTTTAGCTCATTTTGCCCAAGTTTGGTGTCTGTGGAATGAAGCAGCTATTGTCTGTGTACTTTTAAAAAAGAGGTGTATTTTAAGTCGGTTCACATTTTCAATTCAAAATGGCCGCCTTCCCGTGTGATAGGGTGTGGTCCCAATTGATTTTTTGTTCATAAGCCCATGGTGGATGTGTACCAAGTTTCATTTGCCTACAACAAACTAAAATTTTCACTTCCCATTGACTTTTCCACATTTTTGGGACGTTCTATGGCAACACATTTATAGATAGGGGGTGGTTGTCATTGGCTTTTATGCTCGTCATGACATAAGAGATGTGTGTACCAAATTTTATGTCTCTATGACAAACTAAATTCTTAGGTCCCATTATAGGTTTGTAGGGGCGCTGGAGAGCCATTTCTAAAGATAACCCTTTTATTTACATATTTTTGTGTTCAGGTCATGAATGTGCACAAACGCCTTTTTGGGTCCAACTCGATCCGAGAAGGTGTTTGAGAGTTAAGAGACATTTTATTTTCACAAAAATGGCCACCTCGTTACAGGCTTGCCACACCCATACCCGATAAGATATCATAAACAAAGTCACAACTTTGGTTGGCACATGTGTCTAGATGATACTCACCAAATTTGGGGCCATTTAGATTAAAACACAATGATTTGCATCTTTCTGCGCAAGTGCGATTTTAGTGGCGCGCTTCACCCCACATGGCGGACTTCCTGTTGAGTTTAGGTGTGACTGTCATTGACTTTTCTGTTTGCCCTGAGGTGTCCTATGGATGTACCAAGTTTCATTTTTCTACGTTGGAAAAAGTTACTTTCACTTTCCATAGGCCCAATGTATTTTGATTTTGTAGGGTCGCCACTGAGTCATTTCTCGTATTTTTTTCGCGACTTCAAAACATACCATTTTCGCCGAGCTTGAAGTCTGGGACCAATAAAAATGACTTTTCGTGCATGTTCACTGGGTCAAATTTAGGATCATTTGGTCACAATAAAAATAAAAATCCGAGCAAAACAATAGGCCCTCTCCGGTCACGGCTCGGGCCTAATTAAAGCCGCATAGCGGCGATAAAGGCCCTCGCCTCTCTTGAGACATTGGGGACACATGCACTGGAGGAGTGCATTTCAGGCTTTAAAGCGTAAACTTCACGGTAAAAGGATTCTGAGGAGTTTTCTAAGACTCTAGGCTTGGCTCTGGAGGGGCCTCCTCTAAAGGAAGGATCCTGGCAATTGGGAAATGGCATTTATTTCCCAATAGTTGCCTCTTCACAGACTCATTACGACCACAGCCACAAATGTATCAAAAAACAAATTGATAACTTTTTTTTGCACACGTGTCTAGATGATACTCACCAAATTTGGAGCTGTTTAGATGAAAAGCCTTTAGACAGAAGGGGTGCGATTTAGGTGGTCACGCATTCCACCCAACATAGTAGATTTCCTGTTGAGTTTACGGTATGGCTGTAATAAACTTTTCTGTTTGCCCTGAGAAGTCCTATGGATGTACTAAGTTTTGTGTTTCTACATTGGAAAAATTTACTTTCATTTTCCATAGAACCAAAGTATTTTGACTTTTCTAGGGGTCGCCACTGAGTCATTTTTCGTATTTTTTTTCAGGGACTTCAAATACATAAATTTTTCGCTGGGCTTGAAGTCTGGGACCAATAAAAATGACTTTTAGTTGCACGTTTACTGGGTCAAATTTAGGATCATTTTGCAAAAAAAAATTCATAAAAAATATATACCAAATTATAATAAAAAAAATATAACTCGAGCAAAAAAGTCTAGAAAAACGCTTGTCTATTTTACATACATATGTTTAGCTCATTTTGCCCAAGTTTGGTGTCTGTGGAATGAAGCAGCTATTCTCTGTGTACTTTTAAAAAAGAGGTGTATTTTAAGTCGGTTCACATTTTCAATTCAAAATGGCCGCCTTCCTGTGTGATAGTGTGGTCCCTTTGGCTTTTGTTCATAAGCCCATGGTGCATGTGTGTACCAAGTTTCATTTGCCTACAACAAACTAAAAATTTCACTTCCCATTGACTTTTTCCACATTTTTGGGACGTTGCTATGGCAACACATTTATAGATAGAGGGTGGTTGTCATTGGCTTTTATGCTCGTCATGACATAAGAGATGTGTGTACCAAATTTCATGTCTCTATGACAAACTAAATTCTTGGGTCCCATTATAAGTTTGTAGGGGGCGCTGGAGAGCCATTTCTAAAGATAACCGTTTTATTTACATATCTTTGTGTTTAGGTCATGAATGTGCACAAACGCCTTTTTGGGTCCAACTCGATCCGAGAAGGCGTTTGAGAGTTAAGAGGCGTTTTATTTTTCATAAAATGGCCACCTCGTTACAGGCTTGCCACACCCATACCCGATAAGATATCATAAACAAACTCACAACTTTGGTTGGCACACGTGTCTAGATGATACTCACCAAATTTGGGGCCATTTAGATTAAAACACAATGATTTGCATCTTTTTGCGCAGAAGTGCGATTTTAGTGGCCATGTGTTTCACCCCACATGGCGGACTTCCTGTTGAGTTTAGAGTGTGGCTGTCATTGACTTTTCTGTTTGCCCTGAGATGTCCTATGGATGTACCAAGTTTCATTTTTCTACATTGGAACAAAGTTACTTTCACTTTCCATTGGTCCGATGTATTTTGACTTTTCTAGGGGTCGCCACTGAGTCATTTTTCGTATTTTTTTTTCGGGGACTTCAAATACATAAATTTTTTTCGCTTGAAGTCTGGGACCAATAAAAATGACTTTTAGTTGTAAGTTTACTGGGTTAAATTGAGGATCATTTTGCGGAAAAAATATGATAAAAAAATATATACCGAATTATAATAAAAAAAAAATAACTCGAGCAAAAAAGTCTAGAAAAACACTTGTCTATTTTACATACATGTGTTTAGCTCATTTTGCCCAAGTTTGGTGTCTGTGGAATGAAGCAGCTTTTTCTGTGTACTTTTAAAAGAGGTGTATTTTAAGTCGGACCAAATTTTCAATTCAAAATGGCCGCCTTCCTGTGTGTGATAGGGTGTGGTCCCCATTGGGTTTTTTGTTCATAGCCCATGCTGGATGTGTGTACCAAGTTTCATTTGCCTACGACAAACTAAAATTTTCACTTCCCATTGACTTTTTCCAAATATTTGGGACGTTGCTATGGCAACACATTTATAGATAGGGGGTGGTTGTCATTGGCTTTTATGCTCGTCATGACATAAGAGATGTGTGTACCAAATTTCATGTCTCTATGACAAACTAAATTCTTGGGTCCCATTATAAGTTTGTAGGGGGCGCTGGAGAGCCATTTCTAAAGATAACCCTTTTATTTACATATTTTTGTGTTCAGGTCATGAATGTGCACAAACGCCTTTTTGGGTCCAACTCGATCAAGAGTTCGACATTTTATTTTCACAAAAATGGCCACCTCGTTACAGGCTTGCCACACCCATACCCGATAAGATATCAACAACAAAGTCACAACTTTGGTTGGCACACGAGTCTAGATGATACTCACCAAATTTGGGGCCATTTAGATTAAAACACAATGATTTACATCTTTTTGCGCAAGGGGTGTGATTTTAGTGGCCATGCGTTTCACCCCAAATGGCGGACTTCCTGTTGAGTTTAGGGTGTGGCTGTCATTGACTTTTCTGTTTGCCCTGAGGTGTCCTATGGATGTACCAAGTTTCATTTTTCTACGTTGGAAAAAAAGTTACTTTCACTTTCCATAGGCCCAATGTATTTTGACTATTCTAGGGGTCGCCACTGAGTCATTTTTTGTATTTTTTTTTTCGGGGACTTCAAATACATAAATTTTTTGCCTAGCTTGAAGTCTGGGACCAATAAAAATGACTTTTAGTTGTACGTTTACTGGGTCAAATTGAGAATCATTTTGCAGAAAAATTATAATAAAAAATTAAAGCCGCAAGCGGCGATAAAGGCCCTCGCCTCCTCGCCGGTCTTGAGACCGCGGGGACATATGCACTCGGAGGAGTGCATTTCTTGCTTTAAGTGTAAACTTCACGGTAAAAGGATTCTGAGGAGTTTTCTAAGACTCTAGCCTTGGCTCTGGAGGGGCCTCCTCTAAAGGAAGGATCCTGGCAATTGGGAAATGGCATTTATTTCCCAAAGAAATGGCTGCCTCTTCACAGACTCATTACGACCACAGCCACAAATGTATCAAAAAACAAATTGATAACTTTTTGGCACACGTGTCTAGATGATACTCACCAAATTTGGAGCTGTTTAGATGAAAAGCCTTTAGACACAAGTGGTGTGATTTAGGTGGTCACGCATTCCACCCAACATAGTAGATTTTCTGTTGAGTTAACGGTATGGCTGTAATAAACTTTTCTGTTTTTCCTGAGGTGTCCTATGGATGTACCAAGTTTTTCTACGTTGGAAAAAAGTTACTTTCACTTTCCATAGGCCCAATGTATTTTGACTTTTCTAGGGGTCGCCACTGAGTCATTTTTTGTAATTTTTTTTCGGGGACTTCAAATACGTAATTTTTTCCCCAGCTTTAAGTCTGGGACCAATAAAAATGACTTCTAATTGCACGTTTACTGGGTCAAATTAAGGAACATTTTGCAGAAAAATTATAATAAAAAAATATATACCAAATTATAATAAAAAAAAATACAACTCGAGCAAAAACGACAAGAAAAACGCGTGCATGTTCACTGGGTCAAATTTAGGATCATTTTGCAGAAAAAGAAAGAGAAAAAATAAATAAATAAATAAAAATCCGAGCAAAAACAATAGGCCCTCCCGGTCATTACCGGCTCGGGCCTAATAAAGTTTGTCCTTCCAGCTCGCCATGGGTTCCAGTCCCAAAAAAACTTGACCTGAAAACCATCAGAATGTTTGAATGAGTCAAAACATCTAGATCTAAGTTTAAAGGTAAACAAATCAATAATTCTATTTAAAGAGGCATATTTAATTTACAAACATTCAGTTCAAAACAGAGCAACATTTACATATTTTAGAATCAAAACCACTTGAATCTGGCTCATTAGCTTTAGCCACTCAATGAGAAATGCCATAGGCATTAGCATTTCAATGCTTCATTAGCATTACACACAACAGTCAAAAACACAATGAAACACTAAATAGACACTTTAGTCGTATTGTAAAAATAAAACTATTGAAAGTTCAAAGTTCACTCAGTTTCCATTTCTACTTGTTTCAATGGAGAATGTAAAATGGAGGTCTGTTCAACGTTAAAGTTGGAGAAATAAGGGTCAGAAGAAAGTGCTGCTGAGTTATTGAAGCTGTTTGTAACATACAGTCTAGTTAGACAGCTTTGTTTACTTTAAGCATCAGCCACAGTGAGTGCAGGAACCCACAAATGAAACTTCTGACCCAGCCTCGTCTTACTGGACAATCCAAAGCCTCCATTCACGTAGCGGGGGTGTAACGTCTGTCAAAAGAACTAACAGCAGCTACTTCAATAAGTCCAGCATCTTTCAGCGAGCCCTGCAGTGTTTACAGGAGTCTCAGCAGGATAACGGCTAAAGTGACTGAACTTATATCAGACAGGAAACTGTCCATCTGTTACTATTACTCTTATTTGGACCAGTCTTTGCACAAATGTTGGAGCATTTCATTTTTATATGGTCCACTCTAAACAGCTGCACTGCTCCTAAACCTTGTGGAACACATCAGTGACAAGCTCCAGAGTCAAACTAACTCACTGAGCTCTTATTTACTGGAGACAAAAGAATATGAGCAGAACTGTACTAAACTGGTGCTGCATTAGGTTGAGACAAACATAAATGTAACCTCGCTGTATCATTTCAGTTTATCATTGTTTATTTCACTGTTCGAGTCATTCAGAAAACCTCCAACATGAAGTTTAACACAACACAACGACAGATATACAGTTTATTTGTGTTGTTCTCTTCTCAGGACTCCAGCTCAGGAGAGTTTCAAGCTCCTGTGGAGGAGAGCTCTGACAGTGACTGAAGAAGGAGGAGAGCAGGAGCTGGAGCTGTCAGTGAGGAGGACAGACTGAGGGGGGCTCAGCTGCTGTCGCAGGAGGAGGAGGAGAAAGTTCTCCAGATGGTTGGAACTCGTCTGCCAGGGCTTTGTCTGGATGTAATAGAGAACGGGCGAGCCACAGCAGGACCAGCCGAACCAAACAGAGCACGTTTTCTACAGTGTTTATGTACAGACACACATTCTTTCTGCTCATATTTATAATAAAGACATGTTGCACTGAGCCACTGCTGCCCTTGGTTTATGTGGCCGAGTCTCATATGAGAGAGAGACATTATGACAGTAATAACTTTACTGTGGCATATATTACACACACAGATAGTGTTTGAGCGCTAACACACTTGTCTACAGCAGTGTACATACGTGTAGACAAAGACATTTACATTTAGTCATTTCGCAGATGCTTTTATCCAAAGCGACTTACAAGTGAGAAAAACAATAGAAGCAATTTTAACAACACAAGGTACAAAAAGCATAAGTGCACAAAAAAATAGTCAGTCAGAAAGCAATAGAAAAGGAAGTAGACCTCAGTGTTTGTCAGTCAGGTGTTGATGTGTTTTCAGGTGTTTTTTAAAGATGGCTACAGAATCTGCTGATCTTGTAGCAGCAGGTAGATCATTCCACCAATGTGGAATAGAGCCAGAGAAGGTACGTGAGAGTGATTTTTTACCTTTTTGGGACGGTACCACCAGATGTTGTTCATTTGCAGAGCGCAGGGATCTGGTAGGAACGTAGGTCTGTATTAGTGAGTGGAGATATGAGGGTGCAGAACCAGAGGTGGTCTTGTAGGCCAAGAGCATAGCTTTGAACTTGATGCGGGCGTCAACAGGAGCCAGTGTAACCTAATGAATAGAGGAGATACGTGTGCTCTCTTTGGTTCATTAAAGACCACTCTTGCCGCTGCATTCTGGATCAGCTGCAGAGGTTTGGTGCAGGCAGGAGTCCAGCCAGTAGAGCATTGCAACAATCCAGTTTGGACAAGACAAGAGCCTGGACTAGAATTTGCGTAGAGTGCTCTGATAGGAAAGACTTGCTGCCTTCTTTGTCTCCAGAACAATACATTTGACAAGTTGGCTTCAGTAACAAGAGCATCTTTTTTGGGGCTCCAAGATGATGAAAAAGAAAAAAGAATGACTTATAAAACTTGTCCTTTATGGCTGACGTGCAGTGGCCGGTCGTTCTGAGGATTATAGTCCAGTGCAGTCAGAAGATTCATAAACTGAGGTGAGCAGAACAAATGTGTACACAGACTTGAGTCCATGGTTTGGAAATGATTTGAGATCAGAAGTTGACCTACAGAGCAAAGTATTCAAAAACATCAGAGGTGTAAAGTACTTGAGTAAATGTACTTTGTTACTGTACTTAAGTATTTTTGGCTACTTTGTACTTGTACTGAGTATCAAAAATATAAGCAACCTTTACTCTCTACTACATTTTTGATTGAATACTTGTACTCTTTACTCCACTACATTTGAACTGACACTTGTGCACGTCAAGTCAACTTTGTCTGCCGTAGCTTATTTCTTGGGTTTAAGAGGTGATATTGCCATCTGCAGGCTATTGAAGGTACTGGATGCTATTTGCCTACATGCGTTACTCCGTTGTGAACGTAAATTAGCAGCCTGCCGAACACCAGGTTTTTCACATAGATTAGCGATGGCTGCAACCACTGCTGAAGCTGAAGCCAGCTCTTGATGCAGTGCCAGCACTGATTTGACTTTTTTGTTTGTCCATTTTACTGAAAATACCTTTTTTGAAAATGTTTTACTTGTGCTTTTTTGAGCACTTGACTTGGACAGACTTGTTTAATCTGTGTTATTGTTCTGCCGTGTCGAAATATTGAGGTGTTCAATTTCTTTTCTATATTGGGAAGTAAAAGCTCATAAATAAACTTTCTTTTTTACAGACCTACAATATCTGTTTGTTTTGAGGACAAGTGCATCTTTGAGTCAACATTCAGTACGAGTAAAATACTTAAGTACTTTTAAAATGGGATACTTTAAGACTTTTACTCAAGTCATATTTAAATTGGTGACTTGTAACTTTCTGTTATTATGTTTTTATTGTGTTGATAATGTTGCATAGATATTCCTTATTCACACATTAAGTTCTGGCAAACACTAACAGAACATAAGATAATGTTTTCTACTCTCACTGAAAGAGTTTTTTCAGACACGTGTGTTGAGTCCAGTCTGGGACAGAACCTGATGCTATGACCTCTTTGTCAGAGATTCATCCAGAGGAGCATGCTGGCATCTGCAGAGGTCCACTCGTGCTCTCCACTGACGTGGGCCAGTGCTCAGCGGCGTAGCACCAAATTTTGGGCCCTGGGTACAAACCATCTTGCTGGGCCCCCGTACCAAATACCATAGTGATACAATGGGTGGAGTATTGCTTTTTTTTTTTTTATCATAAAAACACTTCAAATTTAATCAAAATAAGCGACTGATTAATATATTTTTATTTTATTGTCAAAAGTACTACTACTTACTAAGATGACAAAAGGTCCATAGTAGGAAAAAAAATACTATGGAAGTCAATGGGGACCAGCAACTGTTTAACTACCAACCTTTTTAAAAATATCTTATTTTGTGTTCAGCAGAAGAAAGAAAGTCATACAGGTTTGGAACAACTTGAGGGAGAGTAAATGATGACAGAATTTTCATTTTTGGGTAAACTATCCCTTTAAAGTTTAAATGTGGACAATACAAATGTACCCATTTTGCTTATTTCCTCTTAACACTTAATTACTAATTACTAAGTGTTAAAACAGGCATTTCTGTTAAAAGCTCACCTTGTCTCACTGTCACTGCTTTCACCTGGCCATGATGAGGGGTCTGCTGCTGCAGGGTCTGAAACTGAAATATATGGATTCAAATGGTTGCTAAAATATCCTTTATTGTCACAATACCTTTTTTAAAGTGTAGGCTATGTACAAGTTAATTGCTGATTATTTGTCTGTTTAAAATAATTTGCATAAAAATGTGGTAAAATAGGCGCTAACGATCTGCGTTTTCGCGGGTGTTAGATTTTGACAATGGAGGGACATATACAGTGTTTTCATGTAAACTTCTGACTCTGGAGAGAACTGCAGCAGAAGAGGAGACAGGTGTGTTGAGCTCCCAGCTCCGCCTCTGTCTGCTTCTCACTCCGTTATTTACCCAGAAATATTGTTTGCTCACTATGTAGGGTGTGATACTATAAAGTATTGGTATATTATTCAAAAAGAGTACGAACATAAATGTATGCTATTCTACCTGGAGTAGATATTTATGTTAAAACAATGTCAATGCTCGACGATGCATTTGGAGCTCACCTTTCTTTTCAAAAAACTGACTGAGCAACTGCTTTCCCTCATTTGCCTTTCTCTCTTTAATCTTCTTTCCTTTTCGTTTTTGAGCCCCTGATTTTTCTTTGAGGAAAGACATGACTCTTCCCCTGTCTTCCTAGTTAATATCACAGCTGACTCACAGCAGGTGTCAGGATTCATGTTGGTTTATATAGTCTGCCTGTTTTGTGTATTCTGTGTGTCTGTTTGTTTCTGATGTCATATTTAGGCCCGAGCCGGTGATGACCGGGAGGGCCTATTGTTTTTGCTCGGATTTTTATTTTATTTTTTTCTGCAAAATGATCCTAAATTTGACCCAGTGAACATGAAAGAAAAGTCATTTTTATTGTTCACAGCCTTCAAGCTCGGCGAAAAATTTATGTATTTGAGGTTACAAAAAATGACTCAGTGGCGACCCCTAGAAAAGTCAAAATACATTGGGCCTATGGAAAGTGAAAGTAACTTTTTTCCAACGTAGAAAAATGAAACTTGGTACATCCACAGGACACCTCAGGGCAAACAGAAAAGTATATGACAGCCACACCCTAAACTCAACAGGAAGTCCGCCATGTGGGGTGAAACGCGCGGCCACTAAAATCGCACCCCTTGCGCAGAAAGATGCAAATCATTGTCTTTTAATCTAAATGGCCCCAAATTTGGTGAGTCATTGGGGCCTTACATTGAAAAGCAAATTTCCCAAGTTTATGACTCCAGGAACTGTAAAAAAAAAGGATATTCTGTGTGGAGTAAATTATATAAAGAGATAAAAGGTACAAGATACTGTTTAAGATACATGGGGAAACAAAAATGAATACTTTTAAAAATGAATTGGATCCAGTGATGTTGCCTTCTGTCTGAAAGTTTGAGACAGGACAGCTGTGCATACATTTCACAGAGATGTGTTCTATAAGGGCAACGGCATAGACTATTGTATACAACATCAAGTGAGTGAAGGCAGGAGGTTGTAGAGTTTTGAAAATACAACGTCTGCATAATCTAAGATGGGAAGTAATAATTGAGAAACTATTCTTTTCTATTTTATTCTTGAGGATCTAGAAAGACCGATATAATATAGTTTGTCAAGGAGCAGGTAGTAGTCAACAAGGTCGAAAGCTTTAGTTAAATCTATAAAGATAGCTCCAGTACATTTATTATTGTCCCAATTAGAAAAAATGTCATTGGTAAATTTCAAAAGTGCAGTGGAGGTTGAGATAAGAGATTATAGCATGAAAGATAATCGGACAGTTAAAAAAATATTTTCTCAAAGCCTTTCACAACACCATTAATCATTGATATTGGTCGATAGTTGTTCAAAGTTTGAGTGTCACCTCCTTGTGTAGAGGAATTACCTGTGTGCATTTCCATTCCTGAGGCACTTCACAAGTAACTAAAGACATATTAAAAAGTTCAGTCAATGGAAATGATAGAACATGTGAGGCCATTTTAATAAACTTACCCTCAATGCCATCAGGTCCAGGACCACGACTAGAGGAGAGCTTACTAATGACCTGTTGAACTTCAGCCAAACTGACTGGTTTGAAGGAGAACATATTATTTGAGGGCTGAGAATTTGTCGATAAGTCAGGGTGGAGTAACGGGAGCTAAACCTGAGGTGTTTGGGAGAAATGTAAGCTAAAAGCATAAGAAATCACAACAGGGTTATTAGAAAGGTCATTATTGATAGTGGGAATATCTGAATTACCAAGTAATGAGTCCATTTGTTCATTAGAATTATTTGATAAGCTATTCCTGTAATAATTAGCCTTTGCATTTCTTGTTTGTGTAATAGTTCCTTAACCGTTTGTATTTATCCCAATCATTAGCAAGCTTTGTCTGCATCTGTCCCAGGCCCTATCTCTGTGTTTATAGAGATTAATGAGCTCCCCATTCACTCCCCATTTCACCTTGGTAGTCCAGGGGGCGTGTTTATCCAAAACTCTCAAGAACTCAGTATTAAAAAAGTCCCATGCTTGGTCAATAGACGGAATTAGCCTTAGCCTAGACCAATGTATCTGCTGCATATCATGATTAAACAGTTCACAATTCAAAGTTTTAGTATCCCTTACCCTGATATATTTAGGTGGGAGTCGTGGTGTAGAAATCTTCCAAATACAGTAAATGTTAGAGTGATCACTAAAACAATCTGAAAGAACTACAGATTTAATTATTCTATTAGGATGGGTAACTAGAATCCAGTCCAGTAGAGTTTTAGAATTGTTATTGACTCTAGTAGGATCTTTGATGAGTTGAGTCAAATTAACACCATTGAACATACATATGTATTATGTTCAGTGAGAGAAGAAGGCTCATTCCAATTTATATTAAAGTCCCCCATCAAGATCATTTCTTTAGAACTTCCTAATGAAGAGACAGTAGATATTTTTTACAGAGTCTAACTTTGGAGCTGAAGGTGGTCTATAAATATTTCCATTTCCAATCATTTGTTTATTTTCATGAAGAGTGGCTTTCACAAACAAGCCCTCAAAGTGTATTGGTTTCTCATTTGGAATAAAGACTTGAGATTTAGGACTTGAGGAGACATATGTGACAACACCGCCTTCTCTGGAACCTTAATAATTTCTATATAAAATATAGTTATCAAGTTTAATATCAGTGTCTGCTATATTCTCAGTGAGCCATGTTTCAGATAATGTCATTATTTTTGGGTTATTATAAACAAGCCAGGCTATCAGTAAATCAATTTTGGGGAATAGACTTCTAATGTTAACATCAATAGCTTTAAGACCTTTACCCATTTAGAATTTGAAGTAAAATAGTTGAAAAGAGTGATTCAGGAGTGGCAGGTACAGTCCTGCTCACCATTATTGGCACCCGTGAAGTTTATGTACATATTGTGGAATATCTACTGAAGGAAATATATCAAATTAACCAACATATTACTACAGATAGCTTGTGTTTGACAAAAAACAGTAAATGATAAATAACATTTAAAAAGATAAACATTATGAGGAAAACAGAGAAAACCATAATGCTTGCCTTGTCAGTGGTATTGGCACCCTTTGCTGCAATTCAGTATGGAAACCCAATTTGGCTCACCTGTTGCAGATCTCAAATGAGGATCACCTGTGATGAATTGCCTCCACCCATGTGACCTGAATTAGCCAATAAATGAACATTTTGGTTTTATAAAAAGCCACCTGTTATTCCCTCTTCATGTGTGACAATGGTAAAGACAAAGGAGCTGTCTGAGGACACCAGAAATGCTATTATTTACAAGCACAAGACCTCCAAAGGGTATAAGGCCATCTCCAAAGACCTTGGCATCCCTGTTTCAACGGTGCGTTATGTTATTAAGAAGTTTTCCAGGCATGGAACTGTCAAGAACCTCCTGGACGTGGGGGAAGAGAAAATTGATGACAGAAGTCTTGAAGGTTGGTACGAATGGTGGAAAAAACACCCGTCAAACATCTAAAGACCTGAAGACCAACCTGGAGCAGTCTGGTGTAACTGTTTCAACAAGTACCATACGCCGCACACTAAACAAAGCGGGGCTTTATGGGCGGAGGCCAAGGAAGACTCCATTGCTAAAGAAAAAGCATAAAAAGGAACGATTGATCTTCGCGAAAGAGAACCTGGACAAACCTCAAGCCTTCTGGGACAATGTTTTATGGACAGATGAAACAAAAGTGAGCTTTTTGGTCCTGCACACAAACAGTATGTTTACAGACGGCGCAATGAAGAATTTAAGGAACAGTCAAGTACGGTGGAGGATCCATAATGCTTTGGGGCTGCTTTGCTGCATCTGGTACTGGAGGCCTTGACCGTATCAAAGGCATCATGAAATCAGAAGATTATCAAGCAATTCTAGAGCGAAATGTCTTGCCCAGTGTAAGGAAACTTGGTTTGAGGCGAAGATCATGGGTCCTCCAGCAAGATAAAGACCCAAAGCACACCTCCAAAAGCACGCAGGAATGGTTGAAAGGGAAAAAATTTACTGTTTTAAAATGGCCAGCAATGAGTCCTGATCTCAATCCAATTGAAAATCTTTGGGGGGAGCTGAAAACTGCCATTGGAGAAAGGAACCCTGCAAATGTTCAAGAGCTTGAGCATATTGCAAAGGAAGTGTGGGAGAAAATGCCACCCGAGAAGTGCAATAAGCTTATCGATGGATATAAGAAACGTTTGGAGGCTGTCATCGCTGCCAAAGGGTGTGCAACCAAATATTAAGGAGGGGTGCCAATATTAGTGGTTTTCTGTTTTTTCTTTATAATTACAATATCTATGTTGAAATAACAATTGTCTTTGTTAAATTAATTTGGACCTCCAATTAAAAGATCCTGCTGAAATAAATTTGGTACATTTCCATTTATTTCTGAAGACATTCACTCAGTTATGCAAAACATGAAGGGGTGCCAATAATGGTGAGCAGGACTGTATGAGCGCACCCAACATTCAAACACACAACCACAAAACACAGAAGAAAAGAACAAATTTAACACAAATTATATTATTAACAAAAAAACAAATCTCAGTCTGCAGAGGTTGACAAATTAAGTATGTAATAGCGTAAAGTAAAACATTTAATTTCCCTGATTTAGTATTATTCCAGTTATTGCATATCACAAAGTAGTTAAGTAAAAAATTAAATTTCGGTAGGTCAAAGGACTTTGCGACCATACGTCACGTGACGTCAAGGTACGCATATGGACTGGCGTATACAGTTTACTTGACATGCAACTATCCAAATACTGCAAAAAAACATTATTTAGAGGTTCGAGGATACCAAAAAAATAACAGTTCCTCTTCTGGAGACTTCATGTCAATGTCGCTAGCAAACACCTGAGCTTCCTCAAGGTAATGACACGGCAGAGTTTTATCATCAGCATGGATCCTAACCACTGCAGGGTACAGCAGCGCGTAGCGGATGTCCAGCTCACGCAGCCTTTTCTTCACCGGCTCGAACTTTCTGCGTTTTAGCATTAGCCCCGGACTAAAGTCGGGGTAAATGTGGATCTTTGTACATTAGTTCCTTCTTCTCACGGGCAAGGCGGAGAATCTTCTCCTTGTCCATAAAGTGAAGTAACTTAATCAGAATTGGCCTGGGACCAGCCTTGGGATTAATCAGTGTCTGTCTTTATTCAGCCTCTCTCTGTGTCCACAGACTCTGTGTCTGTCTTTATTCAGCCTCTCTTTGTATCTGTCTTTATTCAGCCACTCTCTGTGTCCACAGACTCTGTGTCTGTCTTTATTCAGCCTCTCTCTGTGTCCACAGACTCTGTATCTGTCTTTATTCAGCCTCTCTCTGTGTCCACAGACTCTGTGTCTGTCTTTATTCAGCCTCTCTTTGTATCTGTCTTTATTCAGCCACTCTCTGTGTCCACAGACTCTGTATCTGTCTTTATTCAGCCAGACTCTGTGTCCACAGACTCTGTGAGGCTGCTCCAGGGGCCCAGGCTGTGCTCAGGATCACTGGAGGTCCACTGGGACCAGTCCTGGACCTCAGTCTGTGAAGAGGACTTTGACCTGCAGGATGCAGAGGTGGTCTGCAGGGAGCTGGGCTGTGGGCCTCCTTCTCTCCTCCAGGGGGCGCTCTATGGAGAGGGGAGGGCTCCTCTGGGGCAGACGTTCCAGTGTGAGGGCCATGAGTCTGCTCTGATGAACTGTACCAAGTCCAGCTCAGAAAACACCTGCTCATCTGGAAAAGCTGTGGACCTCACCTGTTCAGGTAAAACAGGGCGGGGCTTTCATACACCTGTGTGCTTCTTCTAATAACTTCTTCTTGTCTCGGTTCAGAGCCAGTCCGGTTGGTGGGACAGTCCAGTCGCTGTGCTGGGACTGTGGAGCTGAGACACAGAGGACAGTGGAGACCAGTGTTTGCCTCTGGAGACTGGGGCTTGGAGGCTACAGCTGCTGTGTGTCGAGACCTGGACTGTGGTTCAGCAATTTCTGGAGAAAAAAGAAATAATTTTCCAGAGAAACCTGTTTGGATGGTTTTAGGTTCCTGTGTAAAGCAGGCTTCTGCTCTGAGAGAGTGTGTAGACATAAGAGACTTCAATGTCACATCTGGTCTGGAAGTGGTCTGTTCAGGTAAACAAGCTGTTTAATGAATTTAATTCTATAAAAAACAAATGTTTAAATTACAGCTGCAACTCCAAAGTATTAATAATTACCGAGTTATAATTACCGAATAATTAAATATTGAAAGGAATTTAGATTTGTGCTTTTTATTTTTTATATTTTATTTAGGAAACGTTATAGTATAGTCCTGGTTTAGACCTGGTTTAGTCTAAGTTTTAGACCTAGTTTTAGACCTAGTTTAGACCCAGTTTAGACCCAGTTTAGACTCGGTTTAGACCCGGTTTAGGCCCGGTTTAGACACGATTTATACCTGGTTTAGTCCTGGTTTAGACCTGGTTTAGTCCTGGTTTAGACCTTGTTTAGTCCTGGTTTAGACCTGGTTTTTGTCTCTTCACAGATTTACTGATTCCTCCGAACATCTCCCTGTCTGTCTCTGCTGGTGGGGTCTCCGAGGCCCAGCCTCAGGGGCTCCGGGTGCTGCTGGGCTCAGACTTCAGCGTCACATGTTCTGTCCAGCCTCAGTTCCCAGGAGGCTCCTTCCAGCTCATCTGTCCCACTGTGGACTTAGCTCAAAACCACACCCTGCCAGCTGTCAATCACTCTGCTCACTTTCTGTTCTCTGATGCTGGCTCCGCCCACAGAGGAGGCTATACCTGTGTTTATCACCTCCATGTTTTCTCCGACAACTTCTCGTCTCAGAGCCAGACCCTCTATCTCACTCTCGGAGGTAAGTTTAGTACAAACAAGAATAAGTCTCTAAAAATTACATGTTGAGATTCCTTCACTCTGATTGGTTCACAGGTCCTTTATAATCCTTTCTACTGAGAAAGAATAATAAATAACTCTAAACGTAAACAGCGTCTGTGTTCGGCTGCAGCAGGGACCAGGGGTCAAGCTCTTCCAACACTGTCCGGGGGGATAACAAACAAATGAAAAATAATAATAATTAAAGCCGCAAGCGGCGATAAAGGCCCCCGCCTCCCTTGAGACCGCGGGGACACAGGCACTCAGAGGATTGTATTTCGTGCTTTAAAGCGTAAACTTCACGGTAATGTCAAATAACCGGGCCTGTGCTACTGCTGGGGCCTGCTACACCACCTTGTAATTTAGAGTTAAAGGTCTCCACAATCCCTGGTTTTCCTGGGAGATGTCTGAACCTTTGGAAATAATAGATAATGCTTGGGCTAAGGCGAGAAAAACAAAGTACTGGCTGGAGATTTGAGATGACTCAGGAATCGCTGCACCCCCCTGTTTAAAAAGGCAAAATGTAAATATTACTTGTCTAAAAGTACAAGTTTACAAGTTCCAAAGGATTCTGAGGAGTTTTCTAAGACTCTAGCCTTGGCTCTGGAGGGGCCTCCTCTAAAGGAAGGATCCTGGCAATTGGGAAATGGCATTTATTTCCCAAAGAAATGGCTGCCTCTTCACAGACTCATTACGACCACAGCCACAAATGTAACAAAAAACAAATTGATAACTTTTTTGGCACACGTGTCTAGATGATACTCACCAAATTTGGAGCTGTTTAGATGAAAAGCCTTTAGCACAAGGGGTGCGATTTAAATGGTCACGCGTCCCACCCAACATAGTAGATTTCCTGTTGAGTTTACGGTATGGCTGTAATAAACTTTTTTGTTTGCCCTGAGGTGTCCTATGGATGTACCAAGTTTTGTATTTCTACATTGGTGAAAAAAATTTCCCCTTCCACTGTATTTTCCAATGTATTTTCATTTTCCAGGGGTTGCCACCAAGTCATTTTTTATTCTTTTTCCTCGGGGACTTCAAATACATACATTTTTTGCCGGGCTTGAATTTTAGGGCTAATAAATTTGACTTTTAGTTGCAGGTTAAATTGAGGATCATTATACAGAAAAATTATATAAAAAAAATATAACTCGAGTAAAAACGTCAAGAAAAGCGCTTGTCTAGTGAACACACGTGTGTTTAACTCATTTTGACAAGTTTGGTGTCTGTGGAATGAAGCAGCTATTTTCTGTTGTTTTTTAAAAGAGAGGTGTATTCTAAGTCGGTTCACATCTTCAATTCGAAATGGCTGCCTTCTGTGTGTGATAAGATGTGGTCCCCATTGTCTTTTTTGTTCATAAGCCCATGCTGGATGTGTGTACCAAGTTTCATTTGCCTACGACAAACTAAAATTTTCACTTCCCATTGACTGTTTTTCCACATATTTGGGACGTTGCTATGGCAACACATTTATAGATAGGGGGTGGTTGTCATTGGCTTTTATGCTCGTCATGACATAAGAGATGTGTGTACCAAATTTCATGTCTCTATGACAAACTAATTTCTTGGGTCCCATTATAAGTTTGTAGGGGGCACTGGAGAGCCATTTCTAAAGATAACCCTTTTATTTACATATCTTTGTGTTCAGATCATGAATGTGCACAAACGCCTTTTTGGGTCCAACTCGATCCGAGAAGGCGTTTAAGAGTTAAGAGACGTTTCACAAAAATGGCCACCTCGTTACAGGCTTGCCACACCCATACCCGATAAGATATCATAAACACATGGTTGGCACGTGTGTCTAGATACTAGATACTCACCAAATTTGGGGCCATTTAGATAAAAACACAATGATTTGCATCTTTTTGCCCAAGGGGTGTGATTTTAGTGCCCATGCGTTTCACCCCACATGGCGGACTTCCTGCTGAGTTTAGGGTGTGGCTGTCATTGACTTTTCTGTTTGCCCTGAGGTGTCCTATGGATGTACTAAGTTCTGTATTTTTATATTTGAAAAAAATACTTTCGCTTTCTATAGGCCCAATGTATTTTGACTTTTTCAGGGGTCGCCACTGAGTCATTTTTTCGGGGACTTTCAAATACATAAATGTTTCGTTGAGCATGGATTTTTTTCATTTTGCATAAAAAAAAAAATAAAAAAATAAATAAAAAACAATTGGTCCTCCCGGTCACCACCGGCTCGGGCCTAATAATAATAACGGACACGAGCAGATATACTAGGCTATTGTAGCATATGGATAGACTATGCCAGGGAGAAATTAAATAGTAAATCAGGAGTTGGTTATTGGGCTTGTTCAGAAGGTTAGGTTACGGCTCTCTGGGAGGTGGGAGAACAGCAATGATAATAATACAATGACAACATAGTTTTGGTTTAACTGGCTGGTGCCATGTATTGAAAATTAAGTGATAACATAGAACAAAGACAAACAAAAAAAAAAAACCCAAGTGATTATTTACAATTCTGCAGAATTAAATACCAAGCTTGTTGAACATAAGGTTTGGGTAGAACCTTGAATGTACTCTTCAATAAAACGTCACAATCAATATAATCAAATAGACAGGTAAAATTGATTACAAAAAAAAAACATGAACGTCACAGCTTGTGTGAGTAACCTAACTGAACTGTCCTACTTGCATTGTCTATGAGCAAAAAGTTGCGGTGATCACTGTTTTTGGCTTTCAAGCTGCAACAGCCTCCTACCAGACCGCAGGAGGTTTGCAGAGCAATGGCCTTGTTGCAGAGGTTCTTTCGTAGACTTTAGCTTGCCATCCTTTCCATAGCCGACCAGGCATTACTTGGCCTATCAAACAGACAGGGCTATTCTTTAACATTTACCATTAACTAGTTTAGTCTGGTACCGTTTTAACAGTGTACACATGTGACATAAAAGCTGTATTTACACAGTCCAAAATTACAATAGATAGTTCACATTTGTTACTTCTAGTTTAAAAGTGCAGTAAAAACAATGCAGTGTGTAGCCAAGCTAACACTGTAGGCTGTTTTGATTTAGCTAGCAAACAAACAAAAACACAAACAAACACCATGTCAATTGCATTAGCAGACTCACCAAATCCCTTGTGCTAACCAGGTCAAAGCGTAGCTTTCCCTCTCTAGTGTTGACAGAGGTAGTAAAAAGCTCAACTGTTGTTGCCTCGCTTCCAGTAGAGTTGTGGCGTTCGCGAACGAACCGATTCTTTCGAACGGCTCATAAACATGAACGATGGGAGCCGATTCGGGGCTGGAGGGGAGCCGTTCTTTCTGTCGTTCTTTTTTCCTATGCGTGTCTCACACAGATGCACACAAATGAGCTCCTCCGCGAGACAGAACAGTTATAGGGGGAGGGGCGCACCCAGCGCAGGCCGACCCTTTATAGCGTGATGATATTAGTTATTAGTTGTGCACGCATCCTTCACGTGAGTAGCCTACTTCATTGCAGCCCACTTTGTTATTGTTGACTTGAAGGGGCTGATGTCCTATTTGCAAAGTTTACAGTAGTAATAGTATGTAGTATGTAGACATTTCCATTTTATTTATTCAAATTTTATCTACTTTAAATATTTTTTTTGTTTTCTATCAAAATGTTCTTGTGTGATAATGTTTTTGTGTGGAAGTGTAAAAGCTGTTTAGCACAGAAATTCATTGCAGCCGGCTTTGTTTTTGATGTTTATTAACTTAGGCACGCAAAATTACGTTTTCATACACGTGAGTCAATAAAATTACATTTGTGTTTTTATGTGAGTGTGACTCTAGAAGCGCTGAATGTAAACATTTACGAGTACAACTCTGCTTTCTACGACTATGAATTCTTCACTATGAACACGAATTCAAGTTTACGGGTACGAGTAAAAAAAACGTAGAAATGACGTTACTGCCGTCCCAGGGCAGGTAATCAAACCTCGATTCCATCTAACGCGCATGTGTCAAAGGTGAAAGATGGCTAACAACAGACCTGAGGCTGCTAGCCTAGGCTCAGCATCACAGGTAAATTAAATAACGTGTTTATTCAACATTTTTATACAATTTTACTATTTTTATAGCACTTTATAATGATATACATTCTTGTATAGACTTTATAGCTTTTGCTAGTGCTAGACGACGTTAGCGTTGATGAAGTGCTCTGTGTGAAAGTAACTTTATAGTTAGTGATGTTAGAACTTGTTTCGCCGATTGACACTGCATGAACTGCAATAAACGTAACTGCTATCATATGTTTAGCAATGTCGATCAGAGCAGTAATGACAACTGAGCCAGAGGAAGTAACGTTAATTGCTTTAGCTTGCAAAATAATAATAACGTTAACTTAGCTACGCCTATTTGTTTGCAAACATACTTCAGTTGTATACGTCAGTTGTCTTGAATGTTTAGCCAAATGTTACATAACGTTGAATTGGTACGGCTAAGTTAACAGTACCATGTATTGCATCTAATATGTATTTTGGCATTTACAGGGATCACTGGCTACTCAGTTACTGCAGCGTCAATTTGGACTACTTCCAGTACGATGTAATCAGGAAGCCTTTATTCTGACATCTGCGTCCCAGCTGAAACTGTGGAGTGTCTTTTATTCCTTCAAAGAAGTCCTTGTGTTTTTATTAGAGAAGGAGTGTTGCATCGTCAGGAGGACATACTTCGTACAGCGGCCTTTGTAATTAGTGCACGTGGACACTATTGACTGTTGATAGACTATATGGGTCCGTACGTATTATTATTATTATTATTTTATTTATTTTTTATTTTTACTCCAAAACGTACAGTGACAAAACCAAATTCAAATAACTGTCTGATTTTGTTTTTTGCAAATTCATTTGTTTCTCCATTTAATTAAGACATTAAGAAAAACAAGACAGTTGGGTAAGATGACCTGGAAGTAAAAGTAAATATTTTACATTTATTCATTTAGCTGACGCTTTTATCCAAAGCGACTTACATTGTTCTAATGTAATTACCAGTGTTATAGCCACTGGAGGCAAGGTGGGTTAAGTGTCTTGCCCAAGGACACAACGACAGTATGAACTGTGGGGAGAGCGGGAATCGAACCGCCTACCTTCCGGTTGAAGGACGACCGCTCTACCCACTGAGCTACTGCCGCGCCGATAAAAATAAAGGACAGGAGTAGTTGATTACATGCAGTTAAATATTGTGTATTTATCCATGTGCACAGCAAAAGTCACGTTTGATGAACAATTTTTTTGATGCATTACATTTGGTAATATACTTTAACCTAAGTCATTATTGTGTGTGCAGTAGACAATGTGAGTATATTTAAACGTTTGCAGATTCACTATATGAAACTCTGTTGTCTGTATAGATACTGTATCTGGAACCAGCAACAAATAACTGCTTAAACACTGCCCTTTCATTTTTCCTCAAAACAGTGGAAAACTTTGGCTGGCCTTCCAGGTAATTAGTGATATATTGTGCTACTGTTTCTATGCTCTTGTCGATCATTTCAGTAATGTGCAATATTTTGTTGTAATAAATGATAGTTATAACTGAGCATTTCCCCTTTTCCTTTTCCAAGGTCAGGGGCGATGAAGGCGTTGAAAATGTCGCTGAAACCATGTTTCGTGTTAAAGAAACCAGAAGAGGGAGCTTCATCGCTGGGCTAAGCGTACACAACCAAAGGTTAAAATGATAATTTACAAAATCTACAGTACATTCATTGTGAGAATGTTAAATTATTGTTGGAAAGTATTTAAGTTCTGGATTTGTCAGATGCTGTCCATCTGTTTTGTGCCCTTTATGTGTTCCTTCCGCGTCTGGCAGAGGCCCTTCACAAATTCACAGAAGGTAGGCCTCTATACATAATGTGGTAAATAATGTGACCAAATGGACATGTTAATTCAAGGTGTGTGCACTTATTAGCATCACAGGTGTGTACAATCTTGTAATCAGTCAGTGGGCCTATTTATAGGGCTTCAGGTATTCACTGTGTTGTCTGGTGACATGGTGTGTACCACACTCAACATGGACCAGAGGAAGCGAAGGAAAGAGTTGTCGCAGGAAAATAGAAAGACAATTATAGACAAGCATGATAAAGGTAAAGGCTATAAGACCATCTCCAAGCAGCTAGATATTCCTGTGACTACAGTTGCACATATTATTCAGAAATTTAAGATCCATGGGACTGTAGCCAACCTCCTGGACGTGGCCGCAGGGAGGAAAATTGATGACAAATCAAAGAGACGGATAATCCGAATGGTAACAAAAGAGCCCAGAAAGACTTCTAAAGAGATCCAAGGTGAACTCCATGCTCAAGGAACGTCAGTGTCAGATCGCACCATCCGTCGTTGTTTGAGCCAAAGTGGACTACATGGGAGACGACCAAGGAGGACACCATTGTTGAAAACAAATCATAAAAAAGCTAGACTGGAATATGCCAAACTACATGTTGACAAGCCACAAAGCTTCTGGGAGAATGTCCTATGGACAGATGAGACAAAAATGGAACTTTTTTGCCAAGGCACATCAGCTCTATGTTCACAGACGGAAAAATGAAGCATATCAAGAAAAGAACACTGTCCCTACTGTCAAACATGGAGGAGGCTCTGTTATGTTCTGGGGCTGCTTTGCTGCATCTGGCACAGGGTGTCTTGAATCTGTGCAGGGTACAATGAAATCTGAAGACTATCGAGGGATTCTAGAGAGAAATGTGCTGGCCAGTGTCAAACAGCTTGGTCTCAGTCGTAGGTCATAGGTCTTGCAACAGGACAATGACCCAAAACACAGCTAAAAACACCCAAGAATGGTTAAGAGGAAAACATTGGACTATTCTAAAGTGGCCTTCTATGAGCCCTGACCTCAATCCTATTGAGCATCTTTGGAAGGAGCTGAAACATGCCGTCTGGAAAAGACACCCTTCAAACCGGAAACAACTGGAGCAGTTTGCTCATGAGGAGTGGGCCAAAATACCTGCTGAGAGGTGCACAAGTCTCATTGACAGTTACAGGAATCATCTGATTGCAGTGATAGCCTCAAAAGGTTGTGCAACAAAATATTAAGTTAGGGGTACCATCAATTTTGTCCAGGCCTGTTCCATGAGTTTATTTTTTTTTTAATAAATCTGTTGAAGCATGGTTGAAAAGCAATGTCTGACTTTCATTGGTTAACATTCATAGAATTTTTATTTATTATTACTTTCGTTGGAATAAAGTTTTTTTTCTGTGACCATTGTGAGTTTTTCTTTCATTGACCGAAGGGTACCAACATTTTTGTCCACGTGTGTATTAGATGCAATACATGGTACCGTTAACTTAGCCGTACCAATTCAACATTATGTAACGTTAGGCTGAACATTCAAGACATTACAACTGAAGTATGTTTGCAAACAAATAGGCGTAGCTAAGTTAGCGTTATCATTATTTTGCAAGCTAAAGCAATTAAATTTACATTTAGTCGTTTAGCAGACGCTTTTATCCAAAGAGACTTACAATTGAGGAACTCAATGGAAGCAATTTTAACAACACAAGGTACAAAAAGCATAAGTGCACAAAAAACTAGTCGGTTTAAACCAAGCACAGTTTACAAAGCTAAAGATATGAATTTTTATTTATTTATTTATTTTTTTTTTTTTTTTTTGAAGAAAGGAATCGATAGAAAGGAAGTAGAACTCAGTGTTTGTCAGTCAGGTGTTGACGGAAGAGATGTGTTTTCGCAAATAACGTTACTTCGTCTGGCTCATTTGTCATTACTGCTCTGATCGACATTGCTAAACATATGATAGCAGTTAAGTTTATTGCAGTTCATGCAGAGTCAATCGGCGAAACAGGTCAAGTTCTAACATCACTAACTATAAAGTTACTTTCACACAGAGCACTTCATCAACGCTAACGTCGTCTAGCAGTGGAAAAGTAATAACGTCTATGAGTTGCAGGAATGTATATTTTATAAAGTGCTATAAAAATAGTAAAATCGTATAAAAATGTTGAATAAACACGTTATTTACTTTACCTGTGATGCTGAGCCTAGGCTAGCAGCCTCAGGTCTGTTGTTAGCCATCTTTCACCTTTGACGCATGCGCGTTAGATGGAATCGAGGTTTGATTACCTGCCCTGGGACGGCAGTGACGTCATTTCTACGTTTTTTTTACTCGTACCCGTAAACTTGAATTTGTGTTCATAGTGAAGAATTCATAGTCGTAGAAAGCAGAGTTGTACTTGTAAATGTTTACAGTCAGCGCTTCTAGAGTCACACTCACATAAAAACACAAATGTAATTTTATTGATTTACGTGTATGAAAACGTAATTTTGCGTGCCTAAGTTAATTTATGCACAAATGTTTAAAAATACACATACGAATGCTTAAAGTTGTACATATATCTTTTTGAAAGTGATCTTACACCATACTAGGCCCTCCCGGTCATCACCGGCTCGGGCCTAATAATGGATTAGATTTATATTGCCCTTTTCTCCCAAGGGACCATGGGACTCAAAGCGCTTACAGTCCGTCCATTATTCATTCACTCCACAGTCACACACTGGTGGTGATAAACTACAATTGTAGCCACAGCTGCCCTGGGGCAGACTGACAGAAACGTGGCAGCCATTCAGCGCCTACGGCCTCTCCAACCCACACCACATACATTCACTAAACAGTCTTACACATTCATACGAGGCAAGGTGGGTTAAGTGTCTTGCCCAAGGACACAGCAACAGTATAAACTGTGGGGAGAGCGGGAATCGAACCCCCTACCTTCCGGTTGAAGGACGAAACACTCTTCTTTATTCGACTGACTGCACTCCCTGTGACCACACTGCCCCCTTCACTTCCTGTAGCGCACTGCAGTTAAAAAGGAAAAATAAACCGGAGCATGTAAATGTTCACGAAGTTACACAAGTAAAATGTACCTCATTACTACCCACCTCTGCTTGAAATTTAAACAATGTTTACAATATTTCTATATTATATTCACTGTAGACAGATTTTTATATTAGTTTGAACAGGCCTCATGTCTCTGTCTCCATGTGATGGTGTTGATGTGTTACAGCCTCCGACTCAGACCTGATCATAAGAGTTCTAATCATCCTCCTGTTGAAGCTCATATACATCCCTGCCCTCTACTTCTACTGTAAGGTACTGTTCTCACCTGTGTTTGCTCTCACCTGTGTTTGCTCTCACCTGTGTTCGCTCTCAGCTGTGTCGCTCTCAACTGTGTCGCTCTTAACTGCATCGCTCTCACCTGTTTTTGCTCTCACCTGTGTCGTTCTCACCTGTGTTTGCTCTCACCTGTGTCGCTCTCAACTGTGTCGCTCTCAACTGTGTCGCTCTCAACTGCGTCGCTCTCACCTGTGTTTGCTCTCACCTGTGTCGCTCTCGCCTGTGTTTGCTCTCACCTGTGTTCGCTCTCACCTGTGTTTCTCTCACCTGTGTTTACTCTCGCCTGTGTTTCTCTCGCCTGTGTTTCTCTCACCTGTGTTTCTCTCACCTGTGTCGCTCTCGCCTGTGTTTCTCTCACCTGTGTCGCTCTCACCTGTGTTTGCTCTCACCTTTGTCGATCTCACCTGTGTCGCTCTCACCTTTGTCGCTCTCACCTTTGTCGATCTCACCTTTGTCGCTCTCACCTGTGTCGCCCTGTGTTCAGTTTGTTGTATGTTTTGGTTTATGGTTAATTCCTGTTTTTGTTTTATTCTGGTTTTTTTATTCTGGTTTTCTGAACAGAGGATGTTTTCTGTCATGTGTTTAGGCCACCAGGGGGCGACAGAGGAGGCGTCCTGACCAACACTGAAGGCTGTTTATTAAAATGAGATGTGAAAATAAAAATGGAGAGAGTTTAAACCATTTGAAGGCATTATCTCCAAGATTTACCTGTAAACATTAAAAGTAAAGCATTTAAAGCCTGGTTATTTCAAACCTATGACCCTTTTAAAAGAAGTGTGGGATACAGAATATTAGTTTTCTCTTAAATTACTTCATATTGTTTCTACTTAAACACCTTTTGTCTTTAAATTATAAATATGTTTTTATTTTTGTGTGACATTTAAAAACATGCTTCGTTAGTTTTTTTTACTGATTGTGTTCATTCTTGATGTGAGTCAGATTTAGACTTAATCTTTACAGATATTATCTTACTTTGATATAAATTATAACCTTTTCTTTGTATTTTTAAATAAGTTTTAAAGTGACATTTGGGTAAATGTTAAATGTTTAAGGTTTCTAATCTTAATTATAACATAAATATTTTGAAAGGTTGAAAGTAATATGGCACTAACTGTGTTTGATTAGAATAATTGTAATAAATTATGTTCAGTAATAGTTTTTAAATCTGCATTCTTTAATATTTGTTGTTTTTATATTTAAATTTAGATAAACACAAAAATTCACATTTATTTTTCCAAATGTCTCTGAATTGATGTATTTACTTTTTTTATTTCAGTTTGTTTCTGTTTGAGTTTAACACAAATGAGCTTCATTTGTTTTCTTTGTGAAATGTAACAAGGTCAAAAACTGTTTTATTAAACTCAGGAGAAAATGAGAAAAGTTTTAGAGCAGCATTAGAATGGATCCGTCAACAATGAACTGAAATAAATGCTTTTTTTTAATTTTAAAACAAAAAAAAAAAAATCAATAAAATCCTTTTGAAAAGACACTGTGGTATTTCCCATCATGCTTCACTTTGGCTGTAGTTTCTAACTCGGCTGTAGACTTTAGAACGATCTTCATTAAAGGAAATGAAACACTTTTAAAAATCCATAGTTAACCTCAACATTTAAATCTAGGGCTCTTTATCGAACTTCCAATAAAAGTCCAACATAGATGACAAGTGTTTGAAGGAGTTCTTATTGATAAAAGTCTTGGATCTAAGGAGACAGGCCTTTCAGAAGTCCTTTAAAATAGAACAGAAAACCTGCTTCAGTAGAAATCTCACTGAAGAAAACCAATCTGATCCATTCAATGATTCAATATTGGATTCTTCAAAAACACGTCTGTAGATTTTTTTTGATTGGAAAAGGTTCTTGTCCCTGTTTGTTTCAGTTTCTTCTTTAAAATGATGTGGTTTTATCAGAAATAATGCGAGTCAGCCTCAGACTCAACAGCTCTAGGTTTAGCTTTAGCAGAACTAATGTTTTCTGTTGGACTTCCTCAGTCGTTCACGTCAGTTTTTAGGAATACACAAGAACAAATCTTTTATTTACGTTTTTGGACATTTGTTTGAGCACATTAAAGAATAATGTCTCGTGTTAGAAATGAGCAGTTTATGTGGAAAGCCTTGTGTGCGTCCTGTGAAAGTGTGCGTGTGTTGTTGGACAAGTGTCTGTCTTTAATGAAACCTGTTTGATCTGGTGTATTATGGAGGGCATGAGCTTTTCTCTTCTGAGAGTTCTTGCTTTTGTAAGTTGGGGGGTTTATTGGGTTTTAGAGTGACTGGAATTATGGCACTGTTCATATTGGAAGGTAATCTTCAGTTTTTTTTTTATTTCAATAATAAGTCTGTGAAAAAGTGTAGAAGAATGTTCCAGAAATGTTTGTAGAAGTCAGCAGGGGAAGCCCTCAGGTCCTGGAGCTTCATTGTTGGCATTAGTTTGAGTGACTGTCAAGTTCCTTTTGGGGTTTTGGTGATTGTGAGTTGGTCCTTTGTGGCTTTTGGAAGGTCAGTGTCGTTGAAATAAGTTTGTACCTGAGTTATTTTGTCTCGATAAACGTCTGTAAAAGTGTTGTCTCTTCTGGTGATTGTGTGGGCTTCCTGCTGACTTCTTGATGTTGCGATTTTATTTCAGTTGAATTCATTCACTTTTTTCTGTCGGATTATTAACATTTATTATTTCCAGTTGTTTTATTTTTTGTCTGTTGTTCTTTTTGTTTGTGGAAAATGAAATGATTAAACCTCTTAAAAGTGCTTTACCTGTTTCCCACATGAGTGATAGACATGACTTTGTGGATTTTTTCTTTGAACAATAACAATGACAATTAAAGCCGCAAGCGGCGATAAAGGCCCTCGCCTCCCTTGAGACCGCGGGGACACATGCACTCGGAGGATTGCATTTCGTGCTTTAAAGCGTAAACTTCACGGTAATGTCAAATAACCGGGCCTGTGCTACTGCTGGGGCCTGCTACACCACCTTGTAATTTAGGGTTAAAGGTCTCCACAATCCCTGGTTTTCCTGGGAGCTGTCTGAACCTTTGAAAATAATAGATTATGCTTGGGCTAAGGCGAGAAAAACAAAGTACTGGCTGGAGATTTGAGATGACTCAGGAATCGCTGCACCCCTGTTTAAAAGGCAAAATGTAAATATTACTTGTCTAAAAGTACAAGGTTACAAGTTCCAAAGGATTCTGAGGAGTTTTCTAAGACTCTAGCCGTGGCTCTGGAGGGGCCTCCTCTAAAGGAAGGATCCTGGCAATTGGGAAATGGCATTTATTTCCCAAAGGTTGCCTCTTCAAAGACTCATTACGACCACAGCCACAAATGTATCAAAAAACAAATTGATAACTTTTTTTGCACACGTGTCTAGATGATACTCACCAAATTTGGAGCTGTTTAGATGAAAAGCCTTTAGCACAAGGGGTGCAATTTAGGTGGTCACGCATTCCACCCAACATAGTAGATTTTCTGTTGAGTTTACAGTATGGCTGTAATAAACTTTTCTGTTTGCCCTGAGGTGTTCTATGGGTGTACCAAGTTTTGTATTTCTACATTGGAAAAATTTACTTTCACTTTCCATAGGCCCAATGTATTTTGACTTTTCTAGGGGTCGCCACTGAGTCATTTTTCGTATATTCTTTTGGTGGACTTTAAATACATAAATTTTTCGCTGGGCTTGAAGTCTGGGACCAATAAAAATGACTTTTAGTTGCACGTTTACTGGGTCAAATTGAGGATCATTTTGCAGAAAAATTATACTAAAAAAATATATACCAAATTATCATAAAATATATAACTCGAGCAAAACGTCAAGAAAAACACCTGTCTATTTTACATACATGTGTTTAGCTCATTTTGCCCAAGTTTGGTGTCTGTGGAATGAAGCAGCTCTTCTCTGTGTTCTTTTAAAAAAGAGGTGTATTTTAAGTCGGTTCACATTTTCAATTGAAATGGCCGCCTTCCGTGTGTGATAGGGTGTGGTCCCCATTGGCTTTTTGTTCATAAGCCCATACTGGATGTGTGTACCAAGTTTCATTTGCCTACGACAAACTAAAATTTTCACTTCCCATTGACTTTTTCCAAATATTTGGGACGTTGCTATGGCAACACATTTATAGATAGGGGGTGGTTGTCATTGGCTTTTATGCTCGTCATGACATAAGAGATGTGTGTACCAAATTTCATGTCTCTATGACAAACTAAATTCTTGGGTCCCATTATAAGTTTGTAGGGGGCGCTGTAGGGCCATTTCTAAAGATAACCCTTTTATTTACATATCTTTGTGTTCAGGTCATGAATGTGCACAAATGCCTTTTTGGGTCCAACTCGATCCGATAAGGCGTTTGAGAGTTAAGAGACGTTTTATTTTCACAAAAATGGCCACCTCGTTACAGGCTTGCCACACCCATACCCGATAAGATATCAACAACAAAGTCACAACTTTGGTTGGCACCCGTGTCTAGATTAAACTCACCAAATTTGGGGCCATTTAGATTAAAACACAATGATTTGCATCTTTTTTCGCAAGGGTCACGATTTTAGTGGCCGCGCGTTTCACCCCACATGGCGGACTTCCTGTTAAGTTTAGGGTGTTGCTGTCTATGACTTTTCTGTTTGCCCTGAGATGTCCTATGGATGACCCAAGTTTCATTTTTCTACATTGGAAAAAAGTTACTTTCACTTTCCATAGGCCCAATGTATTTTGACTTTTGTAGGGGTCGCCACTGAGTCATTTTTCATATTTTTTTCGCAACTTCAAATACATAAATTGTTCGGGCTTGAAGTCTGGGACCAATAAAAATGACTTTTAGTTGTTCGTTTACTGGGTTAAATTGAGGATCATTTTGCAGAAAAATTATAATAAAAAAATATATACCGAATTATAATTAAAAAAAAATATAACTCGAGCAAAAAAGTCTAGAAAAACACTTGTCTATTTTACATACATGTGTTTAGCTCATTTTGCCCAAGTTTGGTGTCTGTGGAATGAAGCAGCTTTTTCTGTGTACTTTTAAAAAGAGGTGTATTTTAAGTCGGTTCACATTTTCAATTCAAAATGGCCGCCTTCCCGTGTGTGATAGGGTGTGGTCCCCATTGGCTTTTTTGTTCATAAGCCCATACTGGATGTGTGTACCAAGTTTCATTTGCCTACGACAAACTAAAATTTTCACTTCCCATTGACTTTTTCACATTTTGGGACGTTGCTATGGCAACACATTTATAGATAGGGGTGGTTGTCATTGGCTTTTATGCTCGTCATGACATAAGAGATGTGTGTACCAAATTTTATGTCTCTATGACAAACTAAATTCTTGGGTCCATTATAAGTTTGTAGGGGCGCTGGAGAGCCATTCTAAAGATAAACTGTTTATTTACATATTTTTTTGTTCAGGTCATGAATGTGCACAAACGCCTTTTGGGTCCAACTGATCCGAGAAGGCGCTTTGAGAGTTAAGAGACGCTTTATTTTCACAAAAATGGCCACCTCGTTACAGGCTTGCCACACCCATACCCGATAAGATATCATAAACAAAGTCACAACTTTGGTTGGCACACGTGTCTAGATGATACTCACCAAATTTGGGGCCATTTAGATTAAAACACAATAATTTGCATCTTTCTGCGCAAGGTGCGATTTTAGTGGCATACGTTTCACCCCACACGGCGGACTTCCTGTTAAGTTTAGGGTGTGACTGTCATTGACTTTTCTGTTTGCCCTGAGGTGTCCTATGGATGTACCAACTTTCATTTTTCTACGTTGGAAAAAAGTTACTTTCACTTTCCATAGGCCCAATGTATTTTGACTTTTCTAGGGGCCGCCACTGAGTCATTTTTTGTATTTTTTTTTTTCGGCGACTTCAAATACTTACATTTTTCGCCGAGCTTGAAAAATTGGACAAATAAAAATGACTTTTCGTGCATGTTCACTGGGTCAAATTTAGGATCATTGTGCAGAAAAAGAAAGAGAACAAAAAAAAAAAAAAAAAAAAAAAAAAAAATTCCGAGCAAAAACAATAGGCCCTCCCGGTCATCACCGGCTCGGGCCTAATAACAATAGAAGACAGAAGGACACGGCACAAATAAGACAAAGAAACAAAGAGTTGTAATGAAAAGTAAAAAGTGGTGTATGCACTGGATGTTCCTGTCACAGTGGACAGTGTGCTTCAGTCATTACACTTACATTGACTGACTTACATGGTTTAAAAAAACTACTCAAAACCAAAAAGCCTCAGTCCATGTCTTCATCCATCCAACCACCAACAGCGATGTTATTATTCTCAAGGGCGTTGTAGAAAGTGTTCCATATTTTGCAGAACGTGTGTGTTCTTTGTGACTGTGAGGAGCGCAGCAGGTCAGGACCCAAAAGAACAACACACTGCACTGGGATGTAGGCAGGGGCTTTAATCCAGAAAAGGCTTCATACACAAGCATCAGTCCAATCAGGCAAACAAATCCAAGGGGGGTCGGCAAAGACAGGCTCCAAAAGGTCATCGTCCAAACAACAAAACACAAGAAAGTGTTGGAAAGCCGACACTAGGAACAAGACAATCTGGCACAAGAGAAAACACACAGACTATACAGAGGAGACAGCGAGGCTCAGGGAAACACATTAGGGTCGGAGCAGGAAGTCACAATGGAGGGAAAAAACACGAGGACAGGAAGTCAACTCAAACGAGAACCAAAATAAAACCGGAAGTAGAACAAAGGTGAGAAACATTAGAAAAGTTAAAAAGCAGAGCGGGTTCTGACATTTTTAGTTTTTTTAAAGCTAAATAAAAAGTCCTTCCCTTAAACTTTTGTGACACAGCACAGGGTGTCTCTGATTTCAACCAGGCTTCCAGAAAACAAATGTTCAGTAAAGACCTAACCTTTCTAGAGGAAGTGAAGTCCTCTGGAGAAAGATTGAGTCGACACAGTTTAGGTCCAACACTTTCCTCCAAAAGAAAAGTCTGTGTAGACATTCCCACGTACAATGAAACATGAACACTCTCTTTGAATGAGATGAGGAGGGATGTGTTGAGGCGCCCTCTAGTGGAGGCTCTGTGTGGGTTAACTGTGTTCAGTGGGGCGTGGTCACTGATGATAATGGGCTGGACTGTTGAGTGTGAAATAGACATGATGGAGTTAGACCCAGCTCACTCATGAACTGTTGGATGGTTTCTGTGACTGGTTCAGTCGTTGACGGGTTGATTACTGTGTTGAAGCCTCCTCCGATTAGAACTGGACCATGTGGGTTTGAAGAAACTGAGGGGAAAAAGTTATGGAAGAATCAGAGTTTGGGCCATATATGTTTCCATTTGTGACTGGGTTATTATTGATTGATATGTTAATGATTATCCTTCTGGATCTGCGATGGTGGAATTGTGGGTAAATGAGACTGTGTCTTGTGTTGGAGCTGAGGACATGTTGAATTGTGATGTGAGTAGTTTGTTATTGTCTCTGTTGGACAGGTGTGTTTCCTGTAATAAGCATATGTCTGGTTACAGACGCTGATATTAATATTAATACTCTTCTGAGCTGGACATTTGTTTTTAGAGCACTGTATGATTCTGATTGGTCTTTTCTTCACATCTGTCAGATCCATGTATCCTACTGGGCACGCTGCACATCTGCATTTACCTTTATGAAAAACATCCCATAATCCCTCTTCAGTCAGATTTCATGGAGCTAAATGATGGAATACATTTAGATATTTTAGATACTTCTACATTATTATCTGTTCAGAAAAAGAGACTGAAACATAAAGTGATGCTTTGACTCGTCCTAAAGATGAACATCTGGATGATGTCCTGTAGGTTTAATGCTTGTTCTTACACAATCTTGTCTCTAGAATGATTTATTTGTTATTTTTCTTGTTGAGTTGTTCTGGGCCTGTCCCGTGCACGTTTTTGTTTTCACATGGATAGTTTTTGTTTCTTTTCTTCTCTCTTTCTTCAATCGAATATATTGTATTGAATAACCTCTTATGTGCTGAAAAAAATTATTGATCTGTTATTGATGCTGATAGTAAACCTCTGTTTCCAGAGTTTGTAAGTGTTGCAGTCCGTTGTTGAGTCCTTTTTCTTGCGCTCTGCTGAGTTGAGTCTGTTTTTGTGTCCATTATGTTCGGCCGATGGTTGTAGGAGCTGTCGATTAAAAGTCTGTCTCCACTGAGACGCGTCCACAAAGGAGTTTATATGTTAACAGGAGAACTTTGAAATGGCTCTAACATGAAGAAGCCAGTGTAATGAAGCCAGGACCAGAGTCATGTCAGCAAACGTCCTGGTGTCAGTTCAAAGTCTGGCGGCTGTCTTCTCGACCGTTTGTAGTCTGTGAGTACTTTTCCTCGACAGTCCAGAGAATAACCAGTTGCACTAGTCCAGCCTGGACGTGACAAAGGCATGAGGAAGAGTTTCAGCATCAGCTAAAGAGAGGCAGGAGGGACTTTGTGAGATATTCCTGGAGTTCAGTGACCTCAATAATGTGCTGCTCTAGAGAAGTGAGGAAAGGGAGGTTTTGGAGGAGGTTGGTGAGAAGCTTGAGTCTGGTTCCTAAATGTGGGACTGAGGTTTGAGAAAGAAGGAGGAATAAAGAAGATAGACTCTTTAAAACGTACAAACAGAACTAGACTCCAGGTGAAGAGAAGTATGTTACAGAACTAGACTCCAGGTGAAGAGAAGTATGTTAGAGTGCTCAGTGACAGGGACCTGTTGATTGGGTTCATTCTGAAAACCAGGCAGAAAAGGCAGGTGACCAGTGTTGGAAAGGATCAAGGCTTTAAAACTGTGAGAGTTGGAGAGCAGAAGGTTCACGGTTGGAGAGGTGTGAGAACTGGAAAAGCCCTTGGTGTCAGCTTTAAGGAGTCAGTTAGAAACGCTGTAAGAATGACAAAGACACACTGACACTATGCTACTTGAGTTTGAGGCTAAAGACTTGCCAAAGGAAGAGTTATTTTTGGGTTTGTTACGTACAATGTGAGGGAGTTTGACCCTGAGCCCATGAGATGCTTTCATTGTCAACCGTTTGGACACATTGCAAAGCTGTGTAAGAATAAGAAACGGTGAGCTGGATGTGGTGCTGAGCATGAGTCTGGGAAGTGTGTGACAGGAGTCAAACCTAAGAGCTGGAACTGTGGAGGTGAACATAGTGGGGCAGACTGGGGATGTGACGGAATGAAGCCACAGGCCCATGTTCAGCAAATCAAAATAAGAGAAAATGTGGTTAAGCTGGCAGGTAAAGACAGGCTGCTCGACAAACTGGGATCTGTGGAAAACCAGGTTATTGTTCTGTTGGGTCGTACAGAGGGATAGAACACAGACTCATTTCTCTGAACTCTGCTGTAACAAACACAACTGCATTGAGCTTTACAGCTGCTTTAAGTTTTACTGAAGCTGCAATGGAAATATAGAAGCTCAGATAAAAATCACAGATTTAGAGCAGGTGTCAAAAAAACAGCAGCAGCAGAAGACAACAGGAAACAACAAGAGGAAATATTTATTAGTCATTTGTAAAAAAAGTACATCAAGTAAATGGCATGCATTTATACAGCGCTTTTCTGCACCTTTGTTTTTGCTTTACATCGTGCTTCCACTCTTCACACCCCAGTCACACACACTCACACGTGGGGCAGACAGGGGGCATACACATGGCGCTCACAGCCTTCTCCAACCACCACCAAACACACCTCTACAGTCACACACCAGAGCTACAGACACTGGCGGCAAGGTGGGTTAAGTGTCTTGCCCAAGGACACAACAGCAGTATGAACAGGGCAGAGGGGGAATTGAACCGCCATCCTTCTTGTTATAGGACGACTGCTCTACCACTGAGCCACTGCGCCCCGGTCTCACTGGTAGAACACCAGTGAGATCAAAGAGAGTCTAACCCAGTCCTGGTCCAGACCCAGACCCAGTCCTGGTCCAGACCCAGTCCTGGTCCAGACCCAGACCCAGTCCTGGTCCAGACCCAGTCCTGGTCCAGACCATGGCCCACAGAGTGCTGCTGCTGCTGCTGCTGCTGCTGCTGGTGTTTCTGTCCATCTCCAGTTCAGGTAAAGACTCACTTTTTTTCTCTGAGACAGTTTGATGAGGCGTCCACACAGTCACTGAACATTTGAATAATACTGACAAACACATTATTCACTCATTTTACTTTTGTTCTTGTTATCATTGTATTTGCAGACACAAGACTATTTTAGACACACGTCAAGAAAATAAAATAAAGCAACAATAACAGAAATACTTAGTTACTTTACAAAGACGTAGCGTAATAACAAATTCATGAAGAAAACAAACACAGCTCTTTGTTGCTTGTGAACAGAGGCTGGCTCATCTTCATAAACTTATTCTAATATCTTTAGAGTGTCCTTATGTTGAGTCTGTGGCTTGGATCTGCTGCTGGCTTTATCATCAGCAGAAGGAACAGAAGCTGTCCTGCCAAAAAGGAAGAGCCCACATTCAACAGAAATAATATCCAGGACTAATCTTTTATGTAACCATGTGAAAAAACCTCCATTGAGATTAAAAAAAAACTTTTCCAAGAGTGACCTGTCCAAGGCGACAGCATTACACACAGTTTCTGACAAATACCAGACAAACAATAGATTTAGATCCTTTTGCAGTGCATTCCATGCACAGGGGGCAGCGACTGAAATACTGCCTTATCCAACTCCGTTCTGACTCTGGTTTTTACACATGTATGTGCAGAGCCCAGGAATACATTTATAAATGAAATGAGACCTGCGAACATACAGAAACAGAAACTCAGCTGCAGCTGTTTCAGTCATAAAACGTAAAGCACAATGATAAACAGTGTCCAGCTTTTTTAAAAGATGATCAGACGCGTTCATAAAAAGAGGATCACTGTAATCCAATAAAGGTAAAAAAGTTGCAGAAATTAAACGTTTCCTGGTATAAACAGAGAAACAGGATTTGTTTCTGAAAAGAAAACTGAGCTCAATATGTTGTTTAAAGGACAGATTTTCATCATTAACAAAGCCTAAATACTTATAAGAAGAGGGTATTTGTATTTCTTTTCCTTCAGCTGTTTTTATTTTATGGAGCTGAGAGGGTAGATGTTTTCTGTTTGAGAAAACCATAACTTTAGATTTGTTTGCATTTAACACTAGTGTAGCGCTTAATTGCTTACTTATGGGCTAATTGATTAGTAAAGACCATATGCAGAAGAACGAGATTGTTTTATGGAGCTTGTGAGTAATGGACACAACATGAATAGGCAATAATAAAATGTATTGAACATAAGGAATTAAACAGGGGAATCAAATAAAGACAAAACAGTATACAGGGTTTTTGACACACAACTGTCCTTATGTTCCTTAGGTCAAGGACTGTCCAAATACAGTTCAGTTCAAATCCTTTCCTCCTAGTTCTCACAATACTTATTAATCCAAAACATTCCAATCAATAAATCCAACAAAAAATTAAAATTTAAATAAATCAATAACTCCAAACATTGATTAAAACACAGAGAGCAACTGGGCATATGCTCTTAAACTTTAACAATTTAACTTATTATTTATTTCTCATTAGCTTTACATTTCTCAAATAATGCTGTTGAGGGAGGCAGAGACCCAGAGGCTCACAGAAGGAAGCATTTGTAAAAAAAAAAAAAAAATTTGTCAGTGTTATCAGGTTTTTATGCACTTTTAAAAACTATTCATAGTTTTGGACTTACTTTTTTGTTTGGCTCTCACTTTGATGTTTGTTGGTTTTTAACCACCGTCCAACGCAGTTTTTCCTTCTTTTTAACGTGACACAGAGTTTTTTATGTAAGTCTTCTCACAGACTGTGACAGTATTAAGAAAGTTAGTTTGTTTACGGAGTTTGAATGCTCATCCCAGACGACCTGTTTTAAGAAATTAATTTTGTGATATATTGACTTGTATAGAACAGAGAGTTATACAAGATATATCTAACATATGATTTAACTTAAGATTAACTTACAATAGTCACAAGACATAGATTCTCTCCATCAGTTTGGTTTTAGTATAAGGCAACAAACTTTTTAACCCATCCTAAACTAGATTACTCGTTTTTAGTCTCACTAAACAGATCTTAAATAAAAGACATACATGTAAGTGGGATATTTCTCTCCTTGTCCCCCGTCGGACGGTTCTATGCGACCCTCAACTGAGTATTTTAAACAGCTGTTTTTACCTTAAATGAAAGCCAATAGTCCATTTTGTAGCAGGTGTCCGTCCCTCGTTTTGTGATGGCCCCGTCACTGCCCTGTGACCCATGTGGAACCTGGTCCGTTTAAACGACACAGTTTTGGATTTACTACTCGCGAGTCAGGTTCGTTTGTTAAAATAAATTAAAATAAAATGGAAACACGGAAGCAGAATATTGGGGTCTCACGTTGGTATGCCAGAATGTTAAAATAATTATTAGGTTCGGATCACAAACGAGACGACGGAGACTGTACATGGTAAATTTAGAAATGGAAGACCGGTTTAATTCTTGCAAGAATGAACCAAATCAGACACATGTACAAGGTGATTTGTTTAACATGTTTACAGCACATAGAGTTTTTATAGATGAACATTATGTCCCTCTCAGCTCCAGGCTCGTGGATGGACGTGTATTGAGCTGACGTGTCAGTCATAGATGTGAATAAGTTTACATGTACATGCCACTAAGTGTAGAGTGTCCCTGAACAGTGATTAGATGTAGTGCAAAGTCATGTCTTTGTCTTGTTTGGATTATCCTGGAGCCAACAGGAGATACAGCTAAAGACATTAAGTCATACTTGTGGATAAGCATCTGAACTGGAGCAGCAATGAGAACATAATATATAATATACAATTACTATGACACTGTGAGTTTGAGCTCTTGTCTCTGGTCAGCGCTAGAGTCCAACTAAAGCTGTCTTTCTAAGGTTGTTTGTCCCATGTGCAGTGGGTATTTTAATATTTTTTAAATTCATTCACAATATGAATGAATTTAAAACATGTCACCCTCAGAACTGAACTATGTTTTAGATTATCTAGGTTTTTATAACTGACTATACTTTATGTTGTACGTTTGTCTTTGTCTCATGTCCTGGTGAGCTGGAGGAAAATTTCCACTTTGGTGGACAATGAAGTTCAATTCTATTCTTTTCACTATGCGCACTATAATTAAACACAAACTGATATAAATACATTACCTTAGTGAATAAATATACAGTATTTAAATTTAGCTTCTGTCTCCTTCTGAAATAATAATACATAGGTTTCTACTTCACAGTTTTGAAAACCAAAGATTTGTAAAATTTCATGTTTGCTTTTGTTCTGTTTCCGCCCTTGACCTTTGACATTAGAGCCTTTGGTATTGTACACTTGTGAGGTCTGTGGTGGATGAAAGAACTTCCACAGGCCTTAGACATTATGAGTTTACATTTGTTCTTTAGCATCAACCGCAAGAAAATACTTTTATCCATCAGTTCTCTTTGGAAAAGGCACCTCCACAACATTAAACTGTCTCTGACTGTTCACCCATTGTCACAAAAACCTTTCAAAGGTTTATTGGAGTGAAAAAACAACAGAAAACCTCAATGTGTTCCATGCATTTATTTAACAGTGTAGACTGCATCACATCAAGAAAAGGAATCCCAGATCAGTCTGTGAGGGACCAACAACAGACTATTAACATTTTATTTAGGTTCACGTGATTCGTTCTCAGGACGTGTTATAAAGAGGTTGCATCCACAAATTCAAAACTCTATCAGGACAGTAGATATTTAAAGAGTTAGAAGAAGTCCTGCTGTAGCAACAAGTGACTTTATCTCACTTTAAACCACTTGGGATTTGTAGAGCTGTCAATTAAGAGATAGATGTGGTACCTTTTAAAGACAACACTGCCTCGGCCACAAACACAGTAACAAACTGTAGAGAGCAAAAAAATAACAGACGTAGAAGAAGTCACTGTTTACGTAGAAAAAGCGTTCTCAAAGTGTCAGTATGCTGCTTGTTCTAAATACATTCCTAACATTGACTCAGCGAACCCTTAAAAATCCCAACGAGCAATGACATTGTTATAAGAATTCTATATCCTTTAGAAAATAAAATAAAATAATAAAAAGAATGGTTTCTGCCAATTAGCACCTTAAATTGTTATTTCATAAATTATAATTCATCTTCTTTATGTTTTCCAAAGTATAGCATCACTTTTGTTTATGTTATATTTAAAACTTAACTTTGTTTAGTTCAGGGTTACTGGGGTTAATGATGTCTCTTCATATGAACTTAAAGACCATAATACTTTAAATACATCTAAATAAAAACAGTGCAGTGATATAATAGTGATATATTCAAAGAAGTTAAGAAACATTTGACCAAACTAAACAGGTCCATAGTAAAAGTATAATCCGTAGAAATAAACTCCAACAAACGAAAACCACGTCCAAAATAAACCCAAAACAAAAGTGCATTAATGCTCCAACATTATTATTTTACTGAGAGTCTCTTCAGGAGGTAAACTTTTAAACAGACTCCACCAACAGGAGACCAAGCTGTGAACCTCTAACTTTAATTTGACAGTTTTTTTATATTTTTAAATCCATCTCAGAGGCAGAAGTACACACATGCTCAACATTACACTTCTCTCATAACACTGCACACATCAGTCAAAACTGTAGGACTGACGTTATTATACTCAGCAGAACTCACCTGACCAAACGGACTGAACAGAACTCCGAGTCGGATCAATATAAATACTGTTTTCACCGGAGCTGGTCTCGTTCAGAACTGGTTTCTAAATTTGTAAATGGCATTAGAAGATATTAAGAGCTCCTGAAGCGACCCTGATGCACCCTTTCACAAAAAGTGTCTTGCCTGAGGTCACTTGTGAAAAGCAGAAGCCGCTCAGGTTAAACGTCAGTAAGTGCACTGTCCCGACTCCTGAACCGGACCTAAGTGGCACCCACACCTCCTCGTCGGTCCTGTTTACGCAGCAGCACCAGGTCGTTGCAGTGAACTCGGCCTTTGGTTTTGTGCCGAGTTTTGAGTGGCACCAGTTCCTCCAGTCGGATTTCCTGCTCCGTCTTGAGTAGGCTCTGGATCTCGGTCGCCGCGTCGTCTGGTACGTCGAGGAACAGCAGCACCGCGCTCGCCGACAGGTTCACCGCTTTGGGCCGCTGCTGCTGTAGAGGGGCCGTCTTCTGCCCAACGACCGCCGCCGATGGCTTCGCGGTTCGACAAAAGCGCCGCGTGATGGCGAGCAGTGCGCGGTAATTGCTCACGCTGCTGGCCTCGTATTTGACAAAGTGCTTCAGTTTTCCACAGCTCAGTTTGTGAAGCAGAAGATGGACCAGTTTCCCGTTGTACAAGCTGCAAAAGACAGGGACTGGGCTCAGTTCTGTGTTGTTGAACAGGTTTTAGATGGATTTAAACAGACAAATCCATCTAAAACCTGTTCAAATCCAACTAAAACCTGTTCAAATCCAACTAAAACCTGTCTAAATCCATCTAAAACCTGATCTAATCCAATTAAAACATGTCTGCTATATTATTTCATTCTCTATTGTTCTCAAAAACATAAGCCATTCATTTTATACTATATTGATATTTAATATTTAAACCCAGTGCATTGTGGGTCTCACCCATAGATAGTATAATTATGGATGATATCCGCCCATTGGTCCCCTATTCACCAATATTGCATTACGAATGGGCAATAAAATGGCCATTACATCCGGGCTTTTTGGGTTTTACTCCATAGTAAAACAATAGTATTTAGATAGCATAAACCAACGTAATTTTCAAAAATTCACCCCCCCCAGAGTTGTCACGTAGTAAAAACTTAGCTCTAGAGACCGGAGCCATCTTTTGTACCAGGCTGTAAACATGAGTTTTACTCTTGTAAAGTCGCCATTGGGTTTCTCCTTATATTTCCGCTTTTGGAGCCTGCCCTCTGGTGGACGGATGTATATCGCTGTATTTTGCTGTAAAATCACCGTATGGCGGCGCCCTTACACGACGACCATTTAAGAGGTACCATGGGAGAGGCTTGGTCTCACCCTGCAATGGTTGGCTCCGGCAGCGGTTGCCCCAGCAGCTGGTTCAGGAGGAAGCCGTCCTTTAAACAGGCCTGCCATTGGTTCAACCAGTGACACCAGTCCAGGTCCAAGGCCCGATGCAGGTCCTGGTCCTCGTCTTGAGCAGAACACAGTCGGACCACAATCAGTAAAACGGCTTCAGAATAAAATACAACATTAAACATCTGAAAGTGTTCTGGACCTGCTTTGTGTCTGAGAGCGTCTCCTTTGCACCAGCCAATCAGCAGAGCCTTCAGCAGCGGCAGGGGAGGAGGGGGCGTGGCCTTCTGCAGCCAATAGCAGGTGACGGCCAGCGGGAGGCTCAGGTGACGCAGGTGAGACGGGAGCTTGCTCAGGCGCTCTTTATTCACTCCCAATGCGTCCAGTAGAACCTGCAGCCGCAGGGCCTCGTCCGTCTGTGAGAGCAAACACACTTATTCAGTTTTCTTCAGGTCAGGGACAACGAGGGTGTTTTCAGATTGTATTCTTAAAAAGTAAAGTTTAATGGGATTTTAAACAAGTTTTTAAAAGGTTTACATTTGAACAGGTTTAAGTTGAATTTTAACAGGTTTTAGTTGGATTTGACAGGTTTGACTTGACCCGGACTATAGACTGATAGACACGGTCTATTCACAGCTAACGTACAGCTGTAGCTGGACAGGTCCTTTACCTGATGGAGCGTCTGTATGTTGAGCCCTGGTGGGACAGTGGAGGCTGGTTTGACTTTGGTGTATTTGAGCTGAAGCCCGTCTCGGTCCCGTTCCTCCACTTTGACCGAACCGTTGTCTCCTCCCAGCAGCAGAGCGTACAGGACTCTGCGCAGCGGCCGTGACACAAGCCTCGCGCTGACCTTGTCTTTGTGATCCACCGTGACGCTCAGACTGATCCGGCACAGGGTCAGGACCTCCAGGTAGTCCGAGCTGAACCGGGCCTCGGTCACAGGAAGTCTCATCCAGTCTGGCACCACAGCCTTCATCTTCAGAGAGACAAACAGACCTCAGATTTACGAGACTGACAACAACTGTGAAGTGCTTAGTCATACTTTCGGTGATGAAATAAAAACAGAAGATGTTGTTATGGGTGGAGGATGTTAAGAACTCCACCTAGAGACCAAACAATGGTTCTTAGTCATCTCTAAAACCTGTTCTGTACTGCTGTACTGCAAATGTGCATCATTTATTTGGAACATGAGACTAATCATAAATGATCCAGGTGGTGATGACTCACTTCTTGAGGCAGCGGCGGGGCTTTGTGCTCCGAGAAGAATGCGCTCAGTGAGCTCCGGGGCACGCTGTATTCCTTGACAGCCAGCTGTAGATCATTCAGCAGTTCTTCTTTATTCTTCTTGGACATATTTCCTTTAAGCTTCTTAAGTGCTTCCACGAACACGTCCTGAGGCTCAGATACATTCTCCAGTTTCCTGTTAGAAAGAAAGAAAGAAATGTTAGATTGGTTTCTTCATTCATGCTGCCCCTGTATCTCTCACAGATACCTGATCCAGCGGAGGATTCCCTCCAGCTCGTCCAAACTCCGGTGGCCGTTTGTCTGCGGGACATACTGGGTCCAGTCGAAGTCCTGCCTCCTCAGGTTCACAAAGTCATTTCCGCCAAAATGGCAAAAGCTGGGAGAAGCTGGGGCTGGATGCCGAAGAAACTGCAGAAACTGGAGGAGTAGTACCTCCTACAGGGGATGGACCTGTGTGGGCCGTCCTGCTGCACCTCCTCCCACCTACAGCAAATATATGCACCGTCAGAGAAGGCCAACATGAACAGAGAATGTAATCAGACAGGATTCAAAAACATCCCCAAACACCAACTCTAATATGTTTGCTGTTGACTGGAGCATCAGCCGATCTCCTCTGTGTAACTTCTGCAACAGGCCTAGCTCAAGATTCAAAAGACCTGCCTCAGTTTTAGGTTTAGGTTAAAACTGTAGAGGACCAGCTCTGGCCCCTGGGCCTTGTTTTGGACAGGTGTTACAGGCTACAGCCCACAGACCATGGTTTTAACCTTGTTCATTATTAGGCTTACTTATTTCTTTTGGACAGCGTACAATGAACATTAAGCTGTATATCATCATTATACATTAAGTATATCAGTAATAATATGAATAAGAGGCTCTGGACAAACCTGAACTGTGAGATGGGCAGCATCCCACCCGACAGTTCGAACACGTAGAAGTCGGTGTCGTCTGAAAGCACGGGACACTTCCACTCCTGGGCCAGCGCCGCTATCTCCTGGTCCGCCTCGGTGTAGCTCCTACCCATCGGGCGTCCAGCCGTCTCAGCGTCTGTTTGAAGACGGCGCGCGGCTGAGCTGAGGCATGATTCCCATCGACCGGTCCTCCTCCGCCGCACGGTGGGCCTTCTGATGCGCTGCTCCGCTCGAGCCGTCACCGTGTCCAGTTTTCTGTCCGACGCGTCCGAGCAGCCGTCGAGCACCACGTACGGAGAGATGCCGCAGTCTCTGAGCGCACGGATAAACCGCTCAATCAGGTCCTCGAACGCAGCATTTTCACCACCGCGGTTCTGGTTCAGACCTGGACAGAGCAACAGAAAATTGATTTAAATGGATTAAATTCAAGCCTGAGGTGCGCACACGGGGTTAGCACTCCTGCCTCACAGCAAGAAGGTCGTGAGTTCAAAACCCGGCCGACTCACATTCTCGGCCGACTCCGGTCTTTCTGTGAGGAGTCTGCATGTCCTCCACGTGTTACCGTGGATTCTCTCCGGGTACTCCAGTTCCTCCCACCGTCCAAACACATACATGTACAGGTCCCTGTTTATTCCTGGTTAGACCTGGTTTAGTCCTGGTTAGTCCTGGTTAGACCTGGTTTAGTCCTGGTTTATTCCTGGTTAGTCCTGGTGAGACCTGGTGTAGTCCTGGTTTAGTCCTGGTTTAGTCCCGGTTTAGTCCTGGTTTAGTCCTGGTTAGTCCTGGTTAGACCTGGTTTAGTCCTGGTTTAGTCCTGGTGAGACCTGGTTTAGTCCTGGTTTAGTCCCGGTTTAGTCCTTGTTTAGACCTGGTTTAGTCCCGGTTTAGTCCTTGTTTAGACCTGGTTTAGTCCTGGTTTAGACCCGGTTTAGTCCTTGTTTAGACCTGGTTTAGTCCTGGTTTAGTCCTGGTTTAGACCTGGTTTAGTCCTTGTTTAGACCTGGTTTAGACCTGGTTTAGACCTGGTTTAGTCCTGGTTTAGTCCTGGTTTAGTCCTGGTTAGACCTGGTTCAGACCTGGTTTAGACCTGGTTTAGACCTGGTTTAGACCTGGTTTAGACCTGGTTTAGTCCTGGTTTAGTCCTGGTTTAGTCCTTGTTTAGACCTGGTTTAGACCTGGTTTAGACCTGGTTTAGACCTGGTTTAGACCTGGTTTAGACCTGGTTTAGACCTGGTTTAGTCCTGGTTTAGTCCTGGTTTAGTCCTGGTTAGACCTGGTTAGACCTGGTTTAGACCTGGTTCAGACCTGGTTTACGTCTGGTTTAGTCCCTGTTTATTCCTGGTTAGACCTGGTTTAGTCCTGGTTTAGACCTGGTTTAGTCCTGGTTTAGTCCTGGTTTAGACCTGGTTTAGTCCTGGTTAGTCCTGGTGAGACCTGGTTTAGTCCTGGTTTAGACCTGGTTTATTCCTGGTTTAGACCTGGTTTAGTCCTGGTTTAGACCTGGTTTAGTCCTGGTTAGACCTGGTTTAGTCCTGGTTTAGACCTGGTTTATTCCTGGTTTAGTCCTGGTTTAGACCTGGTTTAGTCCTTGTTTAGACCTGGTTTAGTACTGGTTTAGTCCTGGTTTAGTCCTGGTTAGTCCTGGTTAGACCTGGTTAGTCCTGTGGTGAGACCTGGTTTAGTCCTGATTTAGTCCTGGTTAGTCCTGGTGAGACCTGGTTTAGTCCTGGTTTAGACCTGGTTTATTCCTGGTTTAGACCTGGTTTAGTCCTGGTTTAGACCTGGTTTAGTCCTGGTTTAGACCTGGTTTAGTCCTGGTTAGACCTGGTTTAGTCCTGGTTTAGACCTGGTTTAGACCCGGTTTAGTCCTTGTTTAGACCTGGTTTAGTCCTTGTTTAGACCTGGTTTAGACCTGGTTTAGTCCTGGTTAGTCCTGGTGAGACCTGGTTTAGTCCTGGTTTAGACCTGGTTTATTCCTGGTTTAGACCTGGTTTAGTCCTGGTTTAGACCTGGTTTAGTCCTGGTTAGACCTGGTTTAGTCCTGGTTAGACCTGGTTTAGACCTGGTTTAGTCCTGGTTTAGACCTGGTTTATTCCTGGTTTAGACCTGGTTTAGTCCTGGTTTAGTCCTGGTTAGTCCTGGTTAGACCTGGTTAGTCCTGGTGAGACCTGGTTTAGTCCTGGTTTAGTCCTGGTTAGTCCTGGTTAGACCTGGTTTAGTCCTGGTTAGACCTGGTTTAGTCCTGGTTAGACCTGGTTAAGTCCTGGTTAGACCTGGTTTAGTCCGTAGGAGCAAAATAGCTGCCCCGTCTCCACCTCCAGTGTGAGACTGTGGAGTGAATGAATAATGGACTCTTGAAAAGCACTATTTAAATACAATCCATTATCACTAGGTTATTATTTCACTATTATTATTGTTATTATTATTAATAATAATATTATTACATTTACATTTACATTTAGTCATTTACAGACGCTTTTATCCAAAGCGACTTATAAGTGAGAAAAACAATGAAAGCAATTTGAACAACACAAGGTACAAAAAGCATAAGTGCACAAAAACTAGTCAGTTTAAACCCAGCACAGTTTACAAAGCTAAGGATAAGATAATATTTTTTTTTTTTTTTTTTTTTTTTTAAAGAAAGGAATCGATAGAAAGGAAGTAGAACTCAGTGTTTGTCAGTCAGGTGTTGACGGAGATGTGTTTTCAGGCGTTTTTTAAAGATGGCTACATTGTTATTATTATTATTATTATTTTAATAATAACTGCAACGTTTTACAAAGTATGGAGGGCTTTTAAATTTTTATGTAAACTCACTCCTGGAGGTGGAATTATTAAACGATGGATGACGTTTTTGATTAAAAACACTTTAAAAAGACAAACATTAGATCTTAAACGTCTGTGAGCTCAGTGTTTCATCTGTTCAGAAGACTTACACAGAAAATGATTCATCTTTTCATTTAGTTTTTTCTGTGATCATTACAACCATAAATTGTGACAATAACAATGAAAACGTGTTTTACATTTGGCTGAGGCTCAACCTATGACAAAACAGAGTTACTGACAACAACAAGCCATCGCCTCTGAGAAAAAAAACAGTGATAAAGAACTTTAAACAGCTTCCTCTCCGGGTGCTGCGCATGTTTCTGTGGAAGAATGTGTGTCCCAGAGTCTGACCTGAGCTGAAGTACAGGTGGTACACCAGGTTGGACCCGTCTATCACCAGGCGGCTGTACTTGAGCTCCGTGTCCAGGCAAATGTCCGCTTTCCGGTTCACTAAGGTCTTCAGGCCGTGGACCCCCATCTCCTTCTTCTCTTCTGTGGTTTATGTCTGACCAGAGCGCCTCTGCTTTAAATACGCCCTGCGCAGATTCGATTTCGTTTCCCTTAAGTTTCGTTTTCCTGACGTTAGTTATAAATACCAGAGTCACATGTTTAATGTGACTAACGCGTCTGGAAAAGGGTTAATTACATGTGTGCTTTACATGTATCTGATAATTATGTCAATAATAATCAAACAGTAAACTGCTCCTAAATAGAACGTGGATTTGAACAGGTTTTAGATGGATTTGAACAGGTTTTAGTGTGATTTTAACTGGTTTTAGATGGATTTGAACAGGTTTTACTTGGATTTGAACAGGTTTTAGTTGGATTTGAACAGGTTTTATATGGATTTGAACAGGTTTTAGTTGGATTTGAACAGGTTTTAGTTGGATTTGAACAGGTTTTAGATAGATTTGAACAGGTTTTAGTTGGATTTGAACAGGGTTTAGTGTGATTTTAACTGGTTTTAGATGGATTTGAACAGGTTTTAGATGGATTTGAACAGGTTTTAGTTGGATTTTAACTGGTTTTAGATGGATTTTAACTGGTTTTAGTTGGATTTTAACTGGTTTTAGTTGGATTTGAACTGGTTTTAGTTGGATTTGAACAGGTTTTAGTTGGATTTGAGCAGGTTTTATTTGGATTTGAACTGGTTTTATTTGGATTAGAACAGGTTTTAGATGGATTTGAACAGGTTTTAGTTGGATTTGAACTGGTTTTATTTGGATTAGAACAGGTTTTAGTTGGATTTGAACAGGTTTTAGTTGGATTTGAACAGGTTTTAGTTGGATTTGAGCAGGTTTTATTTGGATTTGAACAGGTTTTAGATGGATTTGAACAGGTTTTAGTTGGATTTGAACAGGTTTTAGTTGGATTTGAACAGGTTTTAGTTGGATTTGAACAGGTTTTAGTTGGATTTGAACAGGTTTTAGTTGTATTTGAACAGGTTTTAGTTGGATTTGAACAGGTTTTAGTTGGATTTTAACTGGTTTTAGGTGTATTTTAACTGGTTTTAGTTGGATTTTAACTGGTTTTAGATGGATTTGAACAGGTTTTAGTTGGATTTGAACAGGTTTTAGTTGGATTTTAACTGGTTTTAGATGGATTTGAACAGGTTTTAGTTGGATTTGAACTGGTTTTAGTTGGATTTGAACAGGTTTTAGTTGGATTTGAGCAGGTTTTAGTTGGATTTTAACTGGTTTTAGATGGATTCGAACTGGTTTTAGCTGGATTTGAACAGGTTTTAGATGGATTTTAACAGGTTTTAGATGGATTTGAACAGGTTTTAGTTGGATTTGAACAGGTTTTAGATGGATTTTAACAGGTTTTAGTTGGATTTGAACAGGTTTTAGTTGGATTTGAACAGGTTTTAGATGGATTTGAACAGGTTTTAGTTGGATTTGAACAGGTTTTAGTTGGATTTGAACAGGTTTTAGATGGATTTTAACAGGTTTTAGATGGATTTGAACAGGTTTTAGTTGGATTTGAACAGGTTTTAGTTGGATTTGAACAGGTTTTAGTTGGATTTTAACTGGTTTTAGGTGGATTTTAACTGGTTTTAGTCTGCAGCCTGTCTGATCTGGATAAAAGGAGAAGAGCCACTCTTCTTTGAGTCACAGGGTCACGCTGCAGACCCAGGAGCTGCTGTGGGTTTGTTCCCTTTCAGCCTGCTTTCGTCTGTGGGGCAGGTCGGTGGGTTTGGTTAAGTTTCTCCTGAAGGGGCTTCTGTTTCCTCTGCTGGGACCAGAGAGAGACATCATCGAAGAAGAGGTACAGCTGCTGCATGAAACTTTCATCTGTTTCTGTTTATTTCCATCTTTCTGAACATTACATTCACAGCTGCAGCAGGCTCCTCTCTTTTAGGGACTCACAGGTTCTGCTTGTGTTTAATGCAGAAGAGATTTATTTATTTATTTATTCACCTTTTTCGTGAGGATTAATCCCTTGAGATGAATCATCTTGTTTTAGAGGGGTCCTCTTACTCAAATTCATTCACTAGGGACACTTTAGAGTTGCCAATTAACCTACACATGCATGTGTTTGGACGATGGGAGGAAGCCGGAATACCCGGAGAGAACCCACAGTAACACGTGACGGACATGCAGACTCCTCACAGAAAGACCAGAGTCGCCCGAGAATGTTTGATCTATCCATCTATAGCCATATCCCCTGCATCCTCTTCTTTCAGACCCACTATTTTTATGTCTCCTTCACTACATCCTTAAACCCTTCTTTGGTCTTCCTCTCGGCCTCCTGCAGCTCTAACCTCAGCATCCTTTTACTGATATATTCACTGTCCCTTCTCTGAACATGTACAAACCAACTCAACCTGGACTTGACCACTTTGTCTCCAAAACCTCTCACATGTCCCACTGATGGACTCATTCCTGAGCCTCGTCCTCGTCTCACCCAAAGAGAACCTCAACCTCTTCAGCTCTTCTTCCTCCTGTCTTTTCCTCAGAGCTACTGTCTCCAAAACATACAACATCTCTCACTACTGTCCTGTAAACCTTTCCTTTCATTCTCGCTGCTGCTCTTTTATCACACAACACACCTGACACTTTTCTTCACCCATTCCAACCTGCTGCACACACTTCTACTGCTCTTTTCCACACTCCTCATTGCTCTGGACTGTTGACCTAAGTACCTCCATAACTCTTCTCCCTGTGACCTCACTGTTCCACTTGGACCCTTCTCATTCACATGTATTCTGTCATTCCTCTTCTCTCCAGAGCAAACCTCCACCTGCTCCCTGCTCTCACGACAGATCACAAGGTCATCACAAACATCAGAGTCCATGGAGTTTCCTGTCTGACCTCATCTGTCAGTCTGTCCATCACACAACAAAGAAGAGGCTCAAAAACCGATCCTTCATCGTGAACTCCTCTGTCACACCTCAGCACTGTCCTACTGCTCTCATACATGTCCTGCGCCACTCTAACTTACTACACCACTGTCCTACTGCTCTCCTACATGTCCTGCGCCACTCTAACTTACTACACCACTGTCCTACTGCTCTCATAATTGTCCTGCGCCACTCTAACTTACTACACCACTGTCCTACTGCTCTCCTACATGTCCTGCGCCACTCTAACTTACTACACCACTGTCCTACTGCTCTCCTACATGTCCTGCGCCACTCTAACTTACTACACCACTGTCCTACTGCTCTCCTACATGTCCTGCGCCACTCTAACTTACTACACCACTGTCCTACTGCTCTACATGTCCTGCGCCACTCTAACTTACTACACCACTGTCCTACTGCTCTCATACATGTCCTGCGCCACTCTAACTTACTACATCACTGTCCTACTGCTCCCTACATGTCCTGCGCCACTCTAACTTACTACATCACTGTCCTACTGCTCTCCTACATGTCCTGCGCCACTCTAACTTACTACACCACTGTCCTACTGCTCTCCTACATGTCCTGCGCCTGCGAGCAGAAATTAAAACAGAACACAGTCAGAGTTAAATATAAAAACCCTTTTAAAGACATGTTTTGAGACTGAGGACGATCTGTCCAGTTCAGTACTTCCTGTTTTTTACAAACTCAATATAAATAAGTCAAAGGCATCATTTGTGACGTCACTGTTTGAACAGTTTTCATGTGGAGACTAGTTTTATCCACATTTCTGTGACTTTTACTCTTTTTTCCTCAGTGTCTCGTCAGCGTTCAGTTTGTATCCAGTGGATTAGCTCAGTGTGTAGGGACCCACAAGCTCTGAGTTCTATAAATGGTACTCTTTCAGATCGATTTGGCTTAACTAGAGGATGTCTACAAGGTTGTCCATTGTCTCCTGTTCTATTTAACTGAGCAACTGAACAATTAGGAGCAGTAAAGAGCTCTAGGAATTAAATAAAGAAAATAAAAACATATTTTCACTTTACGCAGACGATATCGTACAAAATGTATTAAATCTATGGAAATTATAAAGAATTTGGGGTATGTATTAGGATTTAAAGTCAACATTCAGAAAAAAAATATTATTAAATTCAACAATAACTAACAAGCTTAAACATTTATCAGCATTTACGTAAACCCACAAAGGGTTCAAATATCTAGGAGTTAACTTAACACCGGATCTTAAAACTCATTTTAAACTAAAAACTGAAACAAATTAAAGACGAGCTGGAACATTGGCGTTTGATCCATATTTTACTTTTTGGAGAATCAATGTAAATAAAATGAAGTTTTATTTCTCTTTATCAATCCATACCATGTGCTCTTGAGAAAAGCTTCTTTAAAACTCCTAATAAACAAATTACCTTCTTTATTTGAAAAAAAAATCTACAAAGAATTGTTCTTAAAACTCTCACTAAAACCAAAGATTTTCAGTTGCATTATTGATGTTGTCGGGTGAAAGCTATGACACAAGAGGCTCCCTGTGGGCACACATTGAAAGAGAACTTTGCTGCCCGATCTCACTGGTCTCATTGACATTTATTAATAATATAAAAATTCCAAGAGTGACCTGTCCAAGAGACGACAGCATTACATACAGTTTCTGACAAATAACAGATATTATCAAAAACACAAACAACAATATTTAGACTCAATAATTACAAAAGAGTCAGTTTGTACAAGTTCAAAAACAGTTACATTTACCAAGCTCATTAAATTTGCGCTTCTTTAGAATAGATTCAGAAGAATAAATCCAGGTCCTTCCATGAGACTGAACAGCATCAAACGCAGACTGCAAGAAATCAAAGGCTTGTTCAACTGAAGGAGAGGAACAATAGATAACTGTGTCATCAGCATAAAAGTGAAAAAAGGCATTTAACTCTTTTTGACAAAGATTATTCACATAAATGGAGAACAGCAATGGCCCCAGAACAGAACCCTGGGGTACTCCTTTAATTACTGAAAGAAAGTAGGAGGACATGCCAGAAGGTTAAAAAGATACTCAATACGCTGCTTCTCCCTATATTCCTGTCTCCTTTCCTCAGTCCTCTCACTGTCCCACTTCTTCCTAGCCAAGCTTTTCCTCTAGAAACTCTCCGGATGTCATGTTAGTAATTCGCATATTGGATTTGGCAAAGGTTTTACGTCGGATGCCCTTCCTGACACAACCCTCTCTATTTATCTGGGCTTGGGACCGGCACAAAAAGTACACTGTCTTGTGACCTCCTGTGGCTAGATTGCTCTGTTTAAAACCACAAACTGCTGAGAGCAAACACTTTGTCGTCGGGAAAAAGGTATGACAAGAACAAGGATTTTATCTGAAAAAATATTTTATGTTTTTCTTTTTGCTTCTTGTATTCTCGAGACATTAAAACAGTAATAATGATATAAATGATCTCCTTTCACCCGAACAGTCGTATCAGTTAAAATGAGTTCCAGACACTGTGTTGACTGTGTTTGTTTGCAGCATAATTAAAAATAGTAATAAAAAGAACTGAGAAAGACACAGCAGAAGACCAAAAGACCAGCACTGGAACTGGCACCGAGACCAGGACTGGGTCTGGGACCGGGACCAGGAGTGGGTCTGGGACACACAAAACCCTGAGACTGTTGTTGGTGTTAAGCCAGTCTGCCATAAACACCTCCGACAAGTTAGATTTATCCCAGAGAGACTTTAAAGGAATGTGGGCCTTGCTTCAGACCTGGGCGAGACCTGGTTAAGTCCTGGTTTAATCTTGGTGTAGTCCTTACTTTAGCCTTTGGTTAAGTCCTCATTTAGTCCTGGTTCATTGTTTTTTGTCTTGCTCTAGCCCTGGTCCTCTCCTGGTTAGACCTGGTTGGGCTCTTGTTTATCCTTGACTTAGTCCTGTGTAGTCCAAGTTTAGGTCTCTTTGTTTGTTTGTTATGTACTTTGGTCTTTAGTCTTGGTCCTGGTCTAGGTCTGTTCTTTCCAAGTTTTTGCTGATTTACTAGACTTACTTTGGTTCTGGTTTAGTCCTAGAGTGGTCCAGGCCTATCTCAGATTTTTGGTTTGTGCAGCTTTAGTCCTGTACTAATCCTGGTTTAGTCCTGGTTTAGTCCTGGTTTAGACCTGGTTTAGTCCTGGTTTAGACCTGGTTTAGACCTGGTTTAGTCCTGGTTTAGTCCTGGTTTAGACCTGGTTAGTCCCGGTCTAGTCGATCCGATCCTTGCAAAGCCCTCTTTTTGCCTTGTTTTCTTTCCATTGTCCTTTGTGTCTCCCTTTCTCTTTGTACTGTATCATTAGGCCCCGAAGCTCCACCCACTTTCCACTCCAACCCCGCCCTTCCCATGACATCATTTCAGCTAGGCCCGCCCTCATGTGCTTCAGTTCTATTCAATAAATGAAGAGAGAGCTGTGCTTCACAATGCATCTCAACACCTCTCTCTGCATCGCCGCTGTCCTCGTCTCCTTCTGCAGTAAGTGACCTCTGACCCTGATCCTTAGTCCTACTTTCCCCATTTCCTTTTTTTCTTCATGTGTTTTTCATTCACTGAGTAATTTTAAAGCAGTGATACGGCTGTATTCTATTGTGTTGTAACCTTTATTTAGTAAAGGTTTAGACCTGATTTAGACACAGTTTAGATCTGGTTTAGACCTGGTCTTGGTGGTGAAGGGTTAATTTGGTTTTGTTTTACAAGAAACAGGTCGAGGCAGGTCCAGTCTCAAAGTTTGTTTTTAAAAACTGCACAGCTTCTTTTATTACTGGTCTTCTTTAGTCCTGGTTTAGACCTGGTTTAGACCTGGTTTAGACCTGGTTCAGTCCTAGTTTAGTCCTGGTTTAGACCTGGTTTAGTCCTGGTTTAGACCTGGTTTAGACCTGATTTAGACCTGGTTTAGTCCTAGTTTAGACCTGGTTTAGTCCTGGTTTAGACCTGGTTTAGTCCTGGTTTAGTCCTAGTTTAGACCTGGTTTAGACCTGGTTTAGTCCTGGTTTAGTCCTAGTTTAGACCTGGTTTAGACCTGGTTTAGTCCTGGTTTAGTCCTGGTTTAGACCTGGTTTAGTCCTAGTTTAGACCTGGTTTAGACCTGGTTTAGTCCTGGTTTAGACCTGGTTTAGTTCTGGTTTAGACCTGGTTTAGACCTGGTTTAGACCTGGTTTAGTCCTGGTTTAGACCTGGTTTAGACCTGGTTTAGACCTGGTTTAGACCTGGTTTAGTCCTGGTTTAGTCCTGGTTTAGACCTGGTTTAGTCCTGGTTTAGTCCTGGTTTAGACCTGGTTTAGACCTGGTTTAGACCTGGTTAAGACCTGGTTTAGTCCTGGTTTAGACCTGGTTAAGACCTGGTTTATTCCTGGTTTAGACCTGGTTTAGTCCTGGTTTAGTCCTGGTTTAGACCTGGTTTAGTCCTGGTTTAGTCCTGGTTTAGTCCTGGTTTTGACCTGGTTTAGACCTGGTTTAGACCTGGTTTAGTTCTGGTTTAGTCCTGGTTTAGACCTGGTTTAGTCCTGGTTTAGACCTGGTTTAGTCTTGGTTTAGTCCTGGTTTAGTCCTGGTTTAGTCCTGGTTTAGACCTGGTTTAGTCTTGGTTTAGTCCTGGTTTAGACCTGGTTTAGACCTGGTTTAGTCCTGGTTTTGACCTGGTTTAGACCTGGTTTAGACCTGGTTTAGTTCTGGTTTAGTCCTGGTTTAGACCTGGTTTAGTCCTGGTTTAGACCTGGTTTAGTCCTGGTTTAGTCCTGGTTTAGTCCTGGTTTAGACCTGGTTTAGTCCTGGTTTAGACCTGGTTTAGTCCTGGTTTAGTCCTGGTTTAGTCCTGGTTTAGACCTGGTTTAGTCCTGGTTTAGTCCTGGTTTAGTCCTGGTTTAGACCTGGTTTAGTCCTGGTTTAGACCTGGTTTAGTCTTGGTTTAGTCCTGGTTTAGTCCTGGTTTAGTCCTGGTTTAGTCCTGGTTTAGACCTGGTTTAGTCTTGGTTTAGTCCTGGTTTAGTCCTGGTTCAGTCCTGGTTTAGACCTGATTTAGTCCTGGTTTAGTCCTGGTTTAGACCTGGTTTAGTCCTGGTTTAGACCTGGTTTAGTTCTGGTTTAAACCTGGTTTAGACCTGGTTTAGTCCTGGTTTAGACCTGGTTTAGTCCTGGTTTAGACCTGGTTTAGTCCTGGTTTAGTCCTAGTTTAGACCTGGTTTAGACCTGGTTTAGTCCTGGTTTAGTCCTGGTTTAGACCTGGTTTAGTCCTAGTTTAGACCTGGTTTAGTCCTGGTTTAGACCTGGTTTAGTTCTGGTTTAGACCTGGTTTAGACCTGGTTTAGACCTGGTTTAGTCCTGGTTTAGACCTGGTTTAGACCTGGTTTAGACCTGGTTTAGTCCTGGTTTAGTCCTGGTTTAGACCTGGTTTAGTCCTGGTTTAGTCCTGGTTTAGACCTGGTTTAGACCTGGTTTAGACCTGGTTAAGACCTGGTTTAGTCCTGGTTTAGACCTGGTTAAGACCTGGTTTATTCCTGGTTTAGACCTGGTTTAGTCCTGGTTTAGTCCTGGTTTAGACCTGGTTTAGTCCTGGTTTAGTCCTGGTTTAGTCCTGGTTTTGACCTGGTTTAGACCTGGTTTAGACCTGGTTTAGTTCTGGTTTAGTCCTGGTTTAGACCTGGTTTAGTCCTGGTTTAGACCTGGTTTAGTCTTGGTTTAGTCCTGGTTTAGTCCTGGTTTAGTCCTGGTTTAGACCTGGTTTAGTCTTGGTTTAGTCCTGGTTTAGACCTGGTTTAGACCTGGTTTAGTCCTGGTTTTGACCTGGTTTAGACCTGGTTTAGACCTGGTTTAGTTCTGGTTTAGTCCTGGTTTAGACCTGGTTTAGTCCTGGTTTAGACCTGGTTTAGTCCTGGTTTAGTCCTGGTTTAGTCCTGGTTTAGACCTGGTTTAGTCCTGGTTTAGACCTGGTTTAGTCCTGGTTTAGTCCTGGTTTAGTCCTGGTTTAGACCTGGTTTAGTCCTGGTTTAGTCCTGGTTTAGTCCTGGTTTAGACCTGGTTTAGTCCTGGTTTAGACCTGGTTTAGTCTTGGTTTAGTCCTGGTTTAGTCCTGGTTTAGTCCTGGTTTAGACCTGGTTTAGTCTTGGTTTAGTCCTGGTTTAGTCCTGGTTCAGTCCTGGTTTAGACCTGATTTAGTCCTGGTTTAGTCCTGGTTTAGACCTGGTTTAGTCCTGGTTTAGACCTGGTTTAGTTCTGGTTTAAACCTGGTTTAGACCTGGTTTAGTCCTGGTTTAGACCTGGTTTAGTCCTGGTTTAGACCTGGTTTAGTCTTGGTTTAGTCCTGGTTTAGACCTGGTTTAGTCCTGGTTTAGACCTGGTTTAGTCCTGATTTAGACCTGGTTCATTCCTGGTTTAGACCTGGTTTAGACCTGGTTTAGTCCTGGTTTAGTCCTGGTTTAGTCCTGGTTTAGACCTGGTTTAGACCTGGTTAAGACCTGGTTTAGACCTGGTTTAGTCCTGGTTTAGACCTGGTTTAGTCCTGGTTTAGTCTTGGTTTAGTTCTGGTTTAAACCTGGTTTAGACCTGGTTTAGTCCTGGTTTAGACCTGGTTTAGTCCTGGTTTAGACCTGGTTTAGTCCTGATTTAGACCTGGTTTAGTATTGGTTTAGTTCTGGTTTAGTCCTGGTTTAGACCTGGTTTAGTCCTGGTTTAGACCTGGTTTAGTCTTGGTTTAGTTCTGGTTTAGACCTGGTTTAGACCTGGTTTAGACCTGGTTTAGACCTGGTTTAGTCCTGGTTTAGACCTGGTTTAGTCTTGGTTTAGTTCTGGTTTAGACCTGGTTTAGTCCTGGTTTAGTCCTGGTTTAGTCCTGGTTTAGTCTTGGTTTAGTTCTGGTTTAGACCTGGTTTAGACCTGGTTTAGTCCTGGTTTAGTCCTGGTTTAGTCCTGGTTCATTCCTGGTTTAGACCTGGTTTAGACCTGGTTTAGTCCTGGTTTAGTCCTGGTTTAGACCTGGTTTAGACCTGGTTTAGACCTGGTTTAGACCTGGTTTAGTCCTGGTTTAGTCCTGGTTTAGACCTGGTTTAGTCCTGGTTTAGTCCTGGTTTAGACCTGGTTAAGACCTGGTTTAGTCCTGGTTTAGTCCTGGTTCATTCCTGGTTTAGACCTGGTTCAGTCCTGGTTTAGTCCTGGTTTAGACCTGGTTTAGTCCTGGTTTAGACCTGGTTTAAGTCCTGGTTAAGTCCTGGTTTAGTCCTGGTTCATTCCTGGTTTAGTCCTGGTTTAGTCCTGGTTTAGTCCTGGTTTAGACCTGGTTAAGACCTGGTTTAGTCCTGGTTTAGTCCTGGTTTAGACCTGGTTTAGTCCTCGTTTAGTCCTGGTTTAGACCTGGTTTAGACCGGGTTTAGTCCTGGTTTAGTCCTGGTTCATTCCTGGTTTAGACCTGGTTTAGACCTGGTTTAGTCCTGATTTAGTCCTGGTTTAGTCCTGGTTTAGACCTGGTTTAGTCCTGGTTTAGTCCTGGTTTAGACCTGGTTTAGTCCTGGTTTAGTCCTGGTTTAGACCTGGTTTAGTCCTGGTTTAGACCTGGTTTAGTCTTGGTTTAGTCTTGGTTTAGACCGGGGTTAGACCTGGTTTAGTCCTGGTTTAGTCCTGGTTTAGACCTGGTTTAGTCTTGGTTTAGTTCTGGTTTAGACCGGTTTAGACCTGGTTTAGTCTGGTTTAGACCTGGTTTAGACCTGGTTTAGACCTGGTTTAGTCTTGGTTTAGTTCTGGTTTAGACCGGGTTTAGACCTGGTTTAGTCTTTGTTTAGTTCTGGTTTAGACCGGGTTTAGACCTGGTTTAGTCTTGGTTTAGACCTGGTTTAGACCTGGTTTAGTCTTGGTTTAGTTCTTGTTTAGACCTAGTTTCTGTTTTTTACTTTGTTCTTTTCTCAGGTTTTCCAAAGGCACAGAATATAATTGGACTGAGTATGACAGTACGACTACGACTACAACGCCACCTTCGACTACTTCTACGGTGAGAGCTTCAAATCTGTTTGTCTCGTATAGAAACACATCTCTGTAGCAGACGTCTCTCTCGGCGCAGCTCAGTGGAAACAGGAACCTGTGGGTTACCTGTAGCACACAAACCTAGAGTGTAAATGTTTTGACCCAGGGGTGTCAAACACACAGCCCACCAGAGGGGTTAGTCCGGCCCGTGAGGTCATTTTGGAAAGTGTGTAAATGACATAGAAGACAGTTAAGTAGTGAGTGGAGTAGGACATAATCCAATGCTGAGATCCAGAACCGAACAGCAGATGGCAGCAGTGCACCATGACTTTGCTTTACTTTGTTAAAAATACAACAGCTGCAGGAACAACTGAGAAAATAAATGAACTGTGAGCAGTTCTGAGGAACAGTCGGTTTTTATTTGTAGCTGAGAGCTCAGTGATGATGCAAAATAGCATCAAAGACATATTATGATTTTTAAAACACGAAGAGACAATAACGTTATAATTTAAGTTGACTTAAACAAATGTAAATTATTTATAGGTTTATTTTACTGGTCCGGAACTAACATGAGTTTGTTTGACAGGCCTGTCCTAAACCTTCAGTAAACAAACAAACAGACAGACAAAAGATCATTGTGCTTCTTCTCCAGCAGTTGTCTTCTTCTGGGCTGCCAGAGAAGTGGGCGAGTGACATGGAAGAGTTGTTTTCTACTGAAAACGTCTAATGCACCTCTAAATGTGTCTGTTGTGCAGTGACTGAGGCCTATCGTCCAGACCGGGACCAGGACCAGGACCAGAACCAAGGCTGGAGCCAGGAAGTGGGCCGGGGCCAGGACCAGGACCAAGACCAAGACCAGGACCAGGACCAGAACCAAGGCTGGAGCCAGAAAGTGGGCCGGGGCCAGGACCAGGACCAAGACCAGGACCAGGACCAGGACCAGAACCAAGAGCAGGACCAGGACCAAGAACAGGACCAGAACCAAGACCAGGACCAGAACCAAGACCAGGACCAGAACCAAGACCAAGAGCAGGACCAGACCCAAGACCAGGACCAGGACCAGAACCAAGAGCAGGACCAGGACCAGAACCAAGACCAAGAGCAGGACCAGGACCAGGACCAAGACCAGGACCAGGACCAGAACCAGAACCAGAACCAAGAGCAGGACCAGGACCAAGACCAGGACCAGAACCAGAACCAAGAGCAGGACCAGGACCAAGACCAGGACCAGACCCAAGACCAGGACCAGGACCAGAACCAAGACCAAGACCAAGAGCAGGACCAGGACCAGACCCAAGACCAGGACCAGGACCAGAACCAAGACCAAGAGCAGAACCAGGACCAAGACCAGGACCAGACCCAAGGCCGGGGCCAGGAACTGGGCCGGGGCCAGGACCAGGACCAAGATCAGGACCAAGACCAGAACCAGAACCAGAACCAAGACCAAGAGCAGGATCAGGACCAAGACCAGGACCAGACCCAAGGCCGGAGCCAGGAACTGGGCCGGGGCCGGGAACAGACAGGAGACCAGGTCAGCGACTCTTATTGAATAAACATGTCAAACTGTTTTTGGTTTAGTCCTGGTTTAGACCTGGTTTAGTCCCTGGTTCATTCCTGGTTTAGTCCTAGTTTAGACCTGGTTTAGACCTGGTTTAGTCCTGGTTTAGACCTGGTTTAGTCCTAGTTTAGACCTGGTTTAGTCCTGGTTTAGACCTGGTTTAGTCCTGGTTTAGACCTGGTTTAGACCTGGTTTAGACCTGGTTTAATCCTGGTTTTGACCTGGTTTAGACCTGGTTTAGACCTGGTTTAGTCCTGGCTTAGACCTGGTTTAGACCTGGTTTAGTCCTGGTTTAGACCTGGTTTAGTCCTAGTTTAGACCTGGTTTAGTCCTGGTTTAGACCTGGTTTAGTCCTGGTTCATTCCTGGTTTAGTCCTAGTTTAGACCTGGTTTAGACCTGGTTTAGTCCTGGTTTAGACCTGGTTTAGTCCTAGTTTAGACCTGGTTTAGACCTGGTTTAGTCCTGGTTTAGACCTGGTTTAGTTCTGGTTTAGACCTGGTTTAGTCCTGGTTTACACCTGGTTTAGACCTGGTTTAGTCCTAGTTTAGACCTGGTTTAGACCTGGTTTAGTCCTGGTTTAGACCTGGTTTAGTCCTAGTTTAGACCTGGTTTAGACCTGGTTTAGTCCTGGTTTAGACCTGGTTTAGTCCTGGTTTAGACCTGGTTTAGTCCTGGTTTAGACCTGGTTTAGACCTGGTTTAGTCCTAGTTTAGACCTGGTTTAGTCCTGGTTCATTCCTGGTTTAGACCTGGTTTAGACCTGGTTTAGACCTGATTTAGACCTGGTTTAGACCTGATTTAGACCTGGTTTAGTCCTAGTTTAGACCTGGTTTAGTCCTGGTTTAGACCTGGTTTAGTCCTGGTTTAGTCCTAGTTTAGACCTGGTTTAGACCTGGTTTAGTCCTGGTTTAGTCCTGGTTTAGACCTGGTTTAGTCCTAGTTTAGACCTGGTTTAGACCTGGTTTAGTCCTGGTTTAGACCTGGTTTAGTTCTGGTTTAGACCTGGTTTAGACCTGGTTTAGACCTGGTTTAGTCCTGGTTTAGACCTGGTTTAGACCTGGTTTAGACCTGGTTTAGTCCTGGTTTAGTCCTGGTTTAGACCTGGTTTAGTCCTGGTTTAGTCCTGGTTTAGACCTGGTTTAGACCTGGTTTAGACCTGGTTAAGACCTGGTTTAGTCCTGGTTTAGACCTGGTTAAGACCTGGTTTATTCCTGGTTTAGACCTGGTTAAGACCTGGTTTAGTCCTGGTTTAGACCTGGTTTAGTCCTGGTTTAGTCCTGGTTTAGTCCTGGTTTAGACCTGGTTTAGTCCTGGTTTAGTCCTGGTTTTGACCTGGTTTAGACCTGGTTTAGACCTGGTTTAGTTCTGGTTTAGTCCTGGTTTAGACCTGGTTTAGTCCTGGTTTAGACCTGGTTTAGTCTTGGTTTAGTCCTGGTTTAGTCCTGGTTTAGTCCTGGTTTAGACCTGGTTTAGTCTTGGTTTAGTCCTGGTTTAGACCTGGTTTAGACCTGGTTTAGTCCTGGTTTTGACCTGGTTTAGACCTGGTTTAGACCTGGTTTAGTTCTGGTTTAGTCCTGGTTTAGACCTGGTTTAGTCCTGGTTTAGACCTGGTTTAGTCTTGGTTTAGTCCTGGTTTAGTCCTGGTTTAGACCTGGTTTAGTCCTGGTTTAGTCCTGGTTTAGTCCTGGTTTAGACCTGGTTTAGTCCTGGTTTAGACCTGGTTTAGTCTTGGTTTAGTCCTGGTTTAGTCCTGGTTTAGTCCTGGTTTAGACCTGGTTTAGTCTTGGTTTAGTCCTGGTTTAGTCCTGGTTCAGTCCTGGTTTAGACCTGATTTAGTCCTGGTTTAGTCCTGGTTTAGACCTGGTTTAGTCCTGGTTTAGACCTGGTTTAGTTCTGGTTTAAACCTGGTTTAGACCTGGTTTAGTCCTGGTTTAGACCTGGTTTAGTCCTGGTTTAGACCTGGTTTAGTCTTGGTTTAGTCCTGGTTTAGACCTGGTTTAGTCCTGGTTTAGACCTGGTTCATTCCTGGTTTAGACCTGGTTTAGACCTGGTTTAGTCCTGGTTTAGTCCTGGTTTAGTCCTGGTTTAGACCTGGTTAAGACCTGGTTTAGACCTGGTTTAGTCCTGGTTTAGACCTGGTTTAGTCCTGGTTTAGACCTGGTTTAGTCCTGGTTTAGTCTTGGTTTAGTTCTGGTTTAAACCTGGTTTAGACCTGGTTTAGTCCTGGTTTAGACCTGGTTTAGTCCTGGTTTAGACCTGGTTTAGTCCTGATTTAGACCTGGTTTAGTATTGGTTTAGTTCTGGTTTAGTCCTGGTTTAGACCTGGTTTAGTCCTGGTTTAGACCTGGTTTAGTCTTGGTTTAGTTCTGGTTTAGACCTGGTTTAGACCTGGTTTAGACCTGGTTTAGTCCTGGTTTAGACCTGGTTTAGTCTTGGTTTAGTTCTGGTTTAGACCTGGTTTAGTCCTGGTTTAGTCCTGGTTTAGTCCTGGTTTAGTCCTGGTTTAGTCTTGGTTTAGTTCTGGTTTAGACCTGGTTTAGACCTGGTTTAGTCCTGGTTTAGTCCTGGTTCATTCCTGGTTTAGACCTGGTTTAGACCTGGTTTAGTCCTGGTTTAGTCCTGGTTTAGTCCTGGTTTAGACCTGGTTTAGTCCTGGTTTAGAACTGGTTTAGTCTTGGTTTAATCCTGGTTTAGACCTGGTTTAGTCCTGGTTTAGTCCTGGTTCATTCCTGGTTTAGACCTGGTTTAGACCTGGTTTAGTCCTGGTTTAGTCCTGGTTTAGACCTGGTTTAGACCTGGTTTAGACCTGGTTTAGTCCTGGTTTAGTCCTGGTTTAGTCCTGGTTCATTCCTGGTTTAGACCTGGTTTAGTCCTGGTTTAGACCTGGTTTAGTCCTGGTTTAGTCCTGGTTTAGACCTGGTTAAGACCTGGTTTAGTCCTGGTTTAGTCCTGGTTTAGTCCTGGTTCATTCCTGGTTTAGACCTGGTTTAGTCCTGGTTTAGACCTGGTTTAGTCCTGGTTTAGTCCTGGTTTAGACCTGGTTTAGACCTGGTTTAGTCCTGGTTTAGTCCTGGTTTAGACCTGGTTTAGTCCTGGTTTAGACCTGGTTAAGTCCTGGTTAAGTCCTGGTTTAGTCCTGGTTCATTCCTGGTTTAGTCCTGGTTTAGTCCTGGTTTAGTCCTGGTTTAGACCTGGTTAAGACCTGGTTTAGTCCTGGTTTAGTCCTGGTTCATTCCTGGTTTAGACCTGGTTTAGACCTGGTTTAGTCCTGATTTAGTCCTGGTTTAGTCCTGGTTTAGACCTGGTTTAGTCCTGGTTTAGTCCTGGTTTAGACCTGGTTTAGTCCTGGTTTAGACCTGGTTTAGTCTTGGTTTAGTCTTGGTTTAGACCGGGGTTAGACCTGGTTTAGTCCTGGTTTAGTCCTGGTTTAGACCTGGTTTAGTCTTGGTTTAGTTCTGGTTTAGACCGGGTTTAGACCTGGTTTAGTCTTGGTTTAGACCTGGTTTAGACCTGGTTTAGTCTTGGTTTAGTTCTGGTTTAGACCGGGTTTAGACCTGGTTTAGTCTTTGTTTAGTTCTGGTTTAGACCTGGTTTAGTCTTGGTTTAGTTCTTGTTTAGACCTAGTTTCTGTTTTTTACTTTGTTCTTTTTCTCAGGTTTTAAAGCGGCCAAAGGCACAGAATATAATTGGACTGAGTATGACTACGTGACTCCGACGCCGGAGTACGACTACGACTACAACGCCACCTTCGACTACTTCTACGGTGAGAGCTTCAAATCTGTTTAATGTCTCGTATAGAAACACATCTCTGTAGCAGACGTCTCTCTCGACGCAGCTCAGTGGAAACAGGAACCTGTGGGTTACCTGTAGCACACAAACCTAGAGTGTAAATGTTCTGACCCAGGGGTGTCAAACACACAGCCCACCAGAGGGGTCAGTCCGGCCCGTGAGGTCATTTTGGAAAGTGTGTAAATGACATTGAAGACAGTTAAGTAGTGAGTGGAGTAGGACATAATCCAATGCTGAGATCCAGAACCGAACAGCAGATGGCAGCAGTCCACCATGACTTTGCTTTACTTTGTTAAAAATACAACAGCTGCAGGAACAACTGAGAAAATAAATGAACTGTGAGCAGTTCTGAGGAACAGTCGGTTTTTATTTGTAGCTGAGAGCTCAGTGATGATGCAAAATAGCATCAAAGACATATTATGATTTTTAAAACACGAGGAGACAATAACGTTATAATTTAAGTGTACTTTTTTGACTTAAACAAATGTAAATTATTTATAGGTTTATTTTACTGGTCCGGAACTAACATGAGTTTGTTTGACAGGCCTGTCCTAAACCTTCAGTAAACAAACAAACAGACAGACAAAAGATCATTGTGCTTCTTCTCCAGCAGTTTGTCTTCTCTGGGCTGCCGTAGAAGTGGGCGAGTGACATGGAAGAGTTGTTTTCTACTGAAAACGTCTAATGCACCTCTAAATGTGTCTGTTGTGCAGTGACTGAGGCCTATCGTCCAGACCGGGACCAGGACCAGGACCAGAACCAAGACCAGGACCAGGACCAGAACCAAGACCAAGAGCAGGACCAGGACCAAGACCAGGACCAGACCCAAGGCCGGGGCCAGGAACTGGGCCGGGGCCAGGACCAGGACCAAGATCAGGACCAAGACCAGAACCAGAACCAGAACCAAGACCAAGAGCAGGATCAGGACCAAGACCAGGACCAGACCCAAGGCCGGAGCCAGGAACTGGGCCGGGGCCGGGAACAGACAGGAGACCAGGTCAGCGACTCTTATTGAATAAACATGTCAAACTGTTTTCTTTTTTGAAACAACTGTAAACAATATTAAGTTTAGACCTGTTTTAGACCTGGTTTAGTCCTGGTTCAGTCCTGGTTTAGACCTGGTTTAGACCTGGTTTAGTCCTGGTTTAGTCCTAGTTCAGTCCTGGTTTAGACCTGGTTTAGACCTGGTTTAGTCCTGGTTTAGACCTGGTTTAGTCCTGGTTTCGGACCTGGTTTAATCCTGGTTTAGACCTGGTTTAGTCCTGGTTTAGACCTGTTTTAGACCTGGTTTAGTCCTGGTTTAGACCTGGTTTAGTCCTGGTTTAGACCTGGTTTAGACCTGTTTTAGACCTGGTTTAGTCCTGGTTTAGACCTGGTTTAGACCTGGTTTAGTCCTGGTTTAGTCCTAGTTTAGTCCTGGTTTAGACCTGGTTTAGTCCTGGTTTAGTCCTGGTTTAGACCTGGTTTAGACCTGGTTTAGACCTGGTTTAGTCCTGGTTTAGTCCTAGTTCAGTCCTGGTTTAGACCTGGTTTAGTCCTGGTTTAGTCCTGGTTTAGACCTGGTTTAGACCTGGTTCAGTCCTGGTTTAGACCTGGTTTAGTCCTAGTTCAGTCCTGGTTTTGACCTGGTTTCGGACCTGGTTTAGACCTGGTTTAGACCTGGTTTAGACCTGGTTTAGTCCTGGTTTAGACCTGGTTTAGTCCTGGTTTAGACCTGGTTTAGACCTGTTTTAGACCTGGTTTAGTCCTGGTTTAGACCTGGTTTAGACCTGGTTTAGTCCTGGTTTCGGACCTGGTTTAGACCTGGTTTAGACCTGGTTTAGTCCTGGTTTAGTCCTAGTTCAGTCCTGGTTTAGACCTGGTTTAGTCCTGGTTTAGACCTGGTTTAGACCTGGTTTAGACCTGGTTTAGACCTGGTTTAGTCCTGGTTTAGACCTGGTTTAGACCTGGTTTAGACCTGGTTTAGACCTGGTTTAGTCCTGCTTTAGTCCTGGTTTAGACCTGGTTTAGTCCTGGTTTAGACCTGGTTTAGTCCTGGTTTAGTCCTGGTTTAGTCCTGGTTTAGTTCTGGTTTAGTCCTGGTTTACTCCTGGTTTAGTTCTGGTTTAGTCCTGCTTTAGTCCTGCTTTAGTCCTGGTTTAGTCCAGGTTTAGTCCTGGTTTAGTCCCGCTTTAGTCCTGGTTTAGTCCTGCTTTAGTCCTGGTTTAGTCCTGGTTTAGACCTGGTTCGGACCTGGTTTAGTCCTGGTTTAGACCTGGTTTAGTCCTGGTTTAGACCTGGTTTAGACCTGGTTTAGTCCTGGTTCGGACCTGGTTTAGACCTGGTTTAGTCCTGGTTTAGACCTGGTTTAGTCCTGGTTTAGACCTGGTTTAGACCTGGTTTAGTCCTGGTTTAGACCTGGTTTAGACCTGGTTTAGACCTGGTTCGGACCTGGTTTAGACCTGGTTTAGACCTGGTTTAGTCCTGGTTTAGTCCTGGTTTAGACCTGGTTTAGACCTGGTTCGGACCTGGTTTTAAGCTTATAAAAACACTACACAAAGCCTCTTTAACTAACTTTGGTTCTTTCAGTCCGGTCAGGCTCCAGGGTTACATCAGCTGACCTCGCTGCTCCTGCTGGGATTGGCCACTGGTCACATGATCTGAGGAGGACCGCAGACACAGACTTTAGATACATTTCATGTGAGCTTCAGCCGGAGACGGTCCAGCCTCGGTTCCACTGGGGCGCCTCAGAACACTTTTAGAGAAGATTCCACTGTCGAAAAGAGGTCCCAAATAATCGCTGAAGAAAATCTGATTAGTGGCACCTCGAGGTATTGCAGTGAAAAAAAACACCTACCCCATAAAGCCGAATGTAAAAACAAACGGCTGGTATTTGGTTGACAGGACACCTACTGAGACCAAAATGGTCGAATTTTGTGATGTTTATTACCTATTTATCTGTAAGCCCCGGATTAACTGACTTTGAACTGGAACATTATCTTCACGTCCTGTTCTTTCTGTGAAAATAAAACTGATCATTAAATTATTGTTGTGGAAACAATACTAAAGTTAATCATTAAAAAAAAGGTTTGTAGTCTTGTATTTGTATTCTTGTGTAAAGGGACACTGAACTATTACTACTAACTTTACGGTAAATGCTGGAAACAATTCCTAGATGACTTTGTGAACTGATAAATGTCAGTTTTAATACATTTTCATCTCTCAGTGACTGCGTCTGTTAATGCAATTTTTTCAGTTAATATTCAGTTTTTATCAGAAATATTTCTAATTCACAAACTCATTAATTAAATCAGATCATTTTATTAACTATGTTACATTGTTAGACTCATACATTGAGACAAATTTCACACAAATATTAAAAGTATCTAATGTAGCATTACTTTCTTTCAGGACAATCTGATGTAGCATTTTAAAATAAAGATCCTCTGAAACTGAAACTGCATAATGCCAGGAGACTTTTTTTGTAATGTTACATCAGATTGTCCAGAAATTAATATATTGTTTTGAAATTTGTGTCAAGGTCTGAGGGGTGGAGGTGTCCAAGGTGTCGTTTCAAAACTGAAATTTAGTTTGAATTGATTAATGGGTTTGACATATTTCTGATAAAAACTGAATATTAACTGATAAATCTGACATTTATCAGTTCACGAGGACGTCTAGGCGAGGTTCCCGGGAGCACTCTGATTAAGATGGTGCTTTACTGGCGGTGTGTTAAAGAGGGACGGCTTGACGCATGACGTAGTAGACCGTTATGTTATGTTAACGGTGTTCTTCCCAAACTGCGCATGATCGTTGACCTATGCAAATTGTTGAAACAGGCCACGCCTCCCTTGTGACGCAGCATTTGTTATGCTCTTCTGAAATCCCTGGAAAAAAAGTGCTACCCAGATATGACCACCATTCGTGTCCTCGGACTCCGCGGTTTCTTCCGGAAGGTCCTCCCCAGTGTCCGCGGCGCCATGAGCCGGAGCTACAGCCTGGACGTGTCCGCGCCGCTGCTCCGGACCGAGGGCTACGTGAACGGCCGCTGGACCTCAGCCGCCTCGGTGTTCCCGGTGCTGGACCCGGCCACGGGGCTGGAGATCGCCCGGGTGTCGGACTGCGGCCCCGGGGAAGCCAAACAAGCCGTGGACGCAGCGTTTGAAGCCTTTCAGTCCTGGAAACAGTACACGGCTAAAGTACGCTGTGTTGAGACCAAACCCCGCCCAACAGCATCCTAAAACCAAGCGTTTTGTCTCATAAATGCACAAAAACGTATATTAAACCTATAACGACCTAGTATTACTATATATTAGTGTCACATGTTTAATTCGTCTTTCAAACTATTTACGTAAAACTACATATAATACATTTTTTCTTTTTACTCCCTTTAACTGTAGCCGTTAGCTCTAGGCTAACGTTGCAAATGCACTGATTTATAAAAATATTACACCATCTAGAATAAATACTTAGTCTATTTAAATCAATGGAAACTGTATTGTCACGTAGTAGCTTCTCTTGTCGACTTTAGGTTTAAACAATGTATTCTGTATGTAGTTTTTTTTTAATCAGTTTCGCTTTAATCCATTTTTTAGATTAAAAATAGCCTGATTAAAAAAAAATAGAGATTTAAAACCAACTGTTTAATTTATTTATGTATTGTCATTTTGTTGGTTCTAAAGTCTAGTTTCATAATGAAGTGCTCAGGCCAAAGCTGTCTGTTCTGACCCGTTCGCCCTGTTTGCAAAAATCACATGCTTTTTTTTTTTAGGAGTTTAATGTTTGTCTTATTGCTTTAATTTCAGGATAGAAGCCTGTTGTTGAGGAAGTGGTGCGACCTCATGGTGCTGCACAAAGAAGACCTCGCCAAACTCATTACATTTGAAAGCGTGAGTAACAGAAGAAGAGTACAACATTCTTAGAACTGGCTTTGAAGGTGCAGTGTGTTGTATTGGAAGCATCTGGTGGTGAAACTTCAGATTGCCGCCCTCTCGCTCTTCTCTACAGCCTGTGAGCACCTGCACATGACCCTCTCATGAAACAGGAAGTAATGAAACGAGTCAGGCCTACGCAGAATCGATCAGCGATTGATTACTTTGTCTACACACAGGTAACAGTAATCAGGTAATCAGGCGGATGTGATACTGCACGGACTACAGGAGCCTGAAAAGAGTGCATGATGGGAAACGTGGCCTGAATGTGTAACTAAATCCTTCCTATTTTCAGCCTTGTCCTCAGCAGCTGTCTGTCCTTCACGTTCTACTGTTTGATTATTGTTTGGTTCAGTTCCAATAACTGCAGTTTTAATGTCAGCAGTAATCTCTGCGAAGAGGTCGGCTTGTGTGTCCGTTAGGTCCGTGTTAGCTCGGTCCTTCCCCCGCTTCTCCACCGACTGTTCACAGCATGTTTGAAGAGAAAAAGAGAAGTGTGAACGCACAGATGAGGAGTCGCGGTCACTGCTGCAGGAGAGACGCAGTTCATCTCAAACGCACCTCCTTTCTCTGTGTTTTATGGAGTTTATTTTTCAAAGATCTAGTTTTGACCTGTGTCTCGGTTACATCGTCCGCTGCACGTGAAGTATTTTAACTCCACGTTTCCGTCCTGTTTCAGGGTAAACCCATGCGAGAGTCTCTGGGGGAAATCGCCTACTCGGCCTCGTTCCTGGAGTGGTTTTCTGAAGAAGCTCGTCGAGTTTACGGCGACATCGTCCCTTCGCCGTTTAGAGACAGGAAGCTGCTGCTGCTCAAACAGCCTGTGGGCGTGGCCTCCATCATCACGCCGGTCTGTTCTGAGAATATTTACTTAACTGGTTAATCAGCTGTGGGTAGTCAAAATATGTCCTGAAGCCGTATTAAAGAACAATATCACTTTTAATTTAAAGTAGTCAACATTTTTTACAGGATTTTACAATTAAATAAAACAGTGAATACCATGAACTAAACAAAGTTACAACAAAGCAACTCAAAAGGGAAAACACTGGGCTTTTTCTGAAACAGCTCCTTTTCCCGACACACTTCACTAGATCTGCTAAAGTTGAGTGTCTTATTTGTTTTTGTAACTGTTTAAACGACACACTTTCTCTGAACATCAGTCAGAACTGTAAAAGACACAAGAAAACAGTGACCTCTGACCTCACACCTTTGATCAAATGGACTGAACTGAAATCAATAGAAACAGGTCAGTTTCAGAAAGGCTTGGTGTAAAGGCAGTTCTGAGGCACAGTTTGTTTTTTTGAGCTTCGATAAACTGGAGGCAGTGTGTATTATTTGCTCTGTCGGGGTCTGCTCTTTAGTGTGTTCATTTTGACAACACAAGGTCAAATAAGACATGAGTGTTAGCCTTTGGTTGAAAGGTCAGAGGTTTTGTTTGACTAAAATAAATTGTGAAAACCGGTTTAATCTCATTTCATTTTGAGTTTTATTACATTTAACTCTTTTCTTGTCAGTGGAACTTCCCGAGTGCGATGATCACGAGGAAAGTGGGGGCTGCTCTGGCGGCGGGCTGCACTGTCGTCGTGAAACCTGCCGAGGACACGCCGCTGTCGGCTCTGGCTCTGGCTGAGGTCTGTACTTTTTTTTTTTTTTCTACATATCTTTTGAACCTAATGCCAGTGACTCTCAGGTCTGACACGTCCTGCTCCTATCGACTGCTTTCAAATCAACATTTATCTGAACAAATCTCTTACAACTCTGCAGTTCTGCTCAAAACGACCAAACATTACTTTCAGGATTCAAACCTTTTGAATGGCAGTTTGAAAACATGATGGCTTCTTATTATTCAGTTAAACCTAATCCTTCTGGGTTTGTTTCGGGGTCAGCTGGCAGAACAGGCTGGGATCCCGGCCGGAGTCTTTAATGTGGTCCCCTGCTCCAAAGAGAAGACCCCTTCAGTGGGACACCTCCTCTGCACAGACCCTCTCGTCTCCAAAATCTCCTTCACCGGATCCACGACCACTGGGAAGGTCAGAGACAACTGGATTTGAACAGAGAATGTGACTTTTGGTGTGGACCAGATTTCTGATTAAAAATAAAGCCATTGAAATCCATTTGTGGTCAGATCTTGTAAAACCTGATGGTCACCTGGTGTTGAGATAAAGCCTGTGTGTCCCTCAGCTGCTGCTGAAGCTGGCGGCTGATTCGGTGAAGAGGGTTTCCATGGAGCTGGGAGGCCACGCCCCTTTCATCGTCTTCAACAGCGCAGACCTGGACAGAGCTGTGGCCGGAGCCATGGCCTCCAAGTTCAGGAACTCAGGACAGGTCAGCCTCTGGGATGAAAGGTCAGACTCTGGGGTGAAAGGTCAGACTCTGGGGTGAAAGGTCAAACTCTGGGATTAAAGGGGCAGTGTGCAGTATATCTTGCCAACAATAGATTTAATATATTTCTGGGTCCCTATTTTAGAGTCAGACTTGATCTAGAACAACTTTAGAACGGGTCTTATTTTTACACCTTGTCCCTGAATATAGGATATAACCTTGGATAAAGGCCGCAAGCGATGATGATCAACCCTCGCCGGTCACTATCCGGTGCTGGTGCAGCGAGCCTGTTGATAAAGGCCCTCTTTATCTGAGTTTTTTGTCTGATACAGAGCTAATGATCTCTGAATGTCCCTGAATCACAAATGTAACTCATTTACAACAAAGTCTCGGACCCTCGGTGGTCCCTGTATCAGACCACGGCTCGGTGGTGCAGTGGTTAGCACGGTCGCCTCACAGAAGTGGGTTTGCATGTTCGCTGAGTGCTCGGGTATGTTTCCTGCACCAACATCAAATAAACATGCTGGTGAACTTTCCCACACCACAGTTTCTGAGCTCGTGAGGCCAGTTTGTTGCTCAGGACACTTGAGGGTTGTATAAATTTCATCATTTAACAAACCTAGATTTTAGCGTGTCTTTGCATAGAACACTTTAGCAGATAGTTCATGGGTTTAATTGACTGTTTTGTTCCTTGCCCCATGATAAATGTCTGTCCCAGATTTCACAAATCTCCCCCCCAAAAAAACATTCTTTTTGGGCTGTTACCACGGCACCTCAGTTGAGTGGAGGCCGTGTGTCCAAGAGACTTTGGTTATTGTGGCATCTTGAGTGTGAGTGCATGTTTGTTCCATTGGGCTCTCACAATGTCTCAGGGGCTCGGGCCAAAGTATAGAATATTTAACAGTGATACATACAAAAGAAGAAATAAAAAACAATTGAGTAACAAAGCTTATTAACCACATGTTTCTTTTGTTTCTTTCAGACGTGCGTGTGCTCGAACCGGTTCCTGGTGCAGAGCGGAGTTTACGAGCCTTTTCTGCAGAAAGTGGGAGAAGCCATGGACCGAGAGCTTAAAGTGGGCCACGGATCAGAACCGGACACAACTCAGGGCCCGCTCATCAACGACAGAGCGGCAGAGAAGGTAACGGACCACAGCGAGTCTGGCTGTGAGAGCGTTCAGGTGTAAGTGCGTGTCCTGTCCTGCAGGTGGCGCAGCACATCTCAGACGCACTGTCTCTGGGAGCGAAGGTGCTGAAGGGAGGGAAGCGTCTGGACGGTTCGTTTGTGGAGCCCACGCTGCTCGCTGACGTCACCACAGAGATGTTGTGCACCAGAGAAGAGACGTTTGGCCCAGTGCTGCCCGTCATCAGGTCTGAGCTCCACTGCAGAGCCGCCATCTTGGAACTCATTCTAGAGACTGCTTTAAGGATTTCTTTGTGATCTTTAGGTTTAACACTGAAGAAGAAGCTCTGGCCATCGCCAACGCAACTAATGTGGGTTTGGCAGGTGAGTAGTGTTTAAATCCATCTAAATCCTGTTCAAATACATCTAGAACCTGTGCTAAAGTTCGGTCTGTCTCTGTTTTCCTCCAGGTTACTTCTTCTCGCAGGATGTAGCTCAGATCTGGCGCGTGACGGAGGCTCTGGAGGTGGGGATGGTGGGGTGAACGAGGGCCTGATGTCTGCCGCAGAGGGAGCCTTCGGGGGCTTCAAACAGTCGGGGCTCGGCCGAGAAGGCTCCAAGTACGGCATCGATGAGTACCTGGAGGTCAAGTACATGTGCTTTGGGGGACTGGCCCCGTGACCGGCTCTGACACAACCAGAGTTTAACGTTAATCCTGGGTCTGGAGTAAAAGCAGCTCAAATCAGCCTAAATCCTGTCCAAATCCAACTAAAACCAGACAGTTTTCAGAGCCATGTTTAATGTTCCATGTTTCAGATAATTAATAATCAATGTCAAATATTCCCAGACAGTGCTGTACTCCAGGTTAAATGGATTATGCCCAATATTAAAGCCTTTTTTTTCCTTTTTATTTTATTTTTTTGTCCAAACTGTAAAAAAAAAAAGAAAAAAATGAAAAGCACAATATTTGTCGTTATAAAGTGGTCTGTGTAAAACTAATTTAATTTAATTTAAACGGAAAAATAAATGAATAATATACTTTTGTACTTGAAAGATTATAGCCTCCTAATGCTGGCAGCCATTATTTTAATTTCTTTTAGCTTTTATCTCATCGTATTTTCATGGTGTGTATTTAGAGTTTATTAATGATGAGCTGTTTAAAAATGGATATAAAGGAGCCTTTAATGACTATGTCAATTTTTCTACAGTATCTAATTAAAAACTGATTTTAATACTAATTTTTAGTCGTTCTTTTGCTTTTGATTTCTTTTGTATTGAGTCTGGACCTGGTCTAAAACTGGACCTGGAGTTTTTTAGATTTTATAATTGTTTCAAATCCATCTAAAACCTTTTATAACTGTTTCCATTAATCTATGTATTTATTTTATTAATTATTACATGGGCATATTTTGTGAATAATTTTAAAGGACATTTCTTTAACTTTATTGGCGGAATGAAGTTTGTTATATTGTTGTGTCATAAACAGCTGAGTTTGAGTGCGAGACCTGGTCGGTAGAGGGCAGTGTGTTTGTGTTTGATCCAAACGAGAGAAGAAGAACGGCTGCTGTCTGTGGCGTTAGCTCCGAACACATCTCTGACACAAAGAGCCCCAAAGAGGAGCCTTAAAGCGGACAGAGCAGTGAAACATGGCAGAAGTGAAGCTGAAGGAGGAGCTGGAGCTGTGGGAGCCCGCGGAGGTGGACAACAGGTGAGTTTAGAGCCGCTAGAGGACGCTGTCAGAACAAAACCCTGCACCCAGCGGACTGCCTTTAGACAAGTCCTCATTGTGCGTTTATCAGAGACTTTCTCAGAGACAGACAGGACTTTAAACTGTCTCCAGACAATATTTGGAACAGTGTGGGCTGCTTTTTAATTCGGCTGGTGTTTCATTTGGAGGAAACAGACAAAAGAGCATTCATGGATTTCTAAAGAGAACAGCGCTGAGTGGAAACGGTGCTGATGAGTGTCATATATGAAGTAATAAATGAAATACTAAATATATTTGTCCATTTTCTGTTTTATAAATATAACTGTCTACATCTTTTTAAACTTCAACATTTAACTGTAACCTGTTTAAATCTCACTAAAACTCCTTTATTCATTCTTTTGTTCTCTTTCAGTGTGGTCAGTCACATGAATAAAAACATGGACACAGAAGGTAACCACACAACATTCTTCAAATCAATTTTAATGTCTTAATTTGATGAAAGCATTTTGAATGACTTTTGTTTTTCCTCTGTGTCCTGCAGGTGTTCAGAGTCAAAATGAGTCCTGTCCCAGTCTGGTCCAGATCAAAGAAGAACCAGTGGAGTTCAGCATCAAACAGGAGCCGCTCCAGGAGTTCCCATTCATCCGTGTCATTGTGAAGAGTGAAGACGAGGAAGACGAGTCCTCTGTGCTTCATCAAACACCGACTGAAGAGAACAGAGAGGAAACAAACGGAGCAGAACCAGGTCTAGACCAACATTCAGAGTCAGAGAGAGATGGACAAACTGAGGATTCCTCTGACACTGACGACTCTGAAGACTGGACTCCTTCAACTGGAACTTCTACTGAACAAATAAAAACAGAACTTTTGTGTAACCCACCACACGTTAAGGGTTTACAAGGAGCTGTAAATGATGCAGGAGACAAAACAAAACAGCACAAGTGCCCCGACTGTGGAAAAAGGTTTCAGTTAAAGGGGATTTTAAATAGACACATGTTGCTTCACACGGGAGAGAGACCGTTCAAGTGTTCGCTTTGTCCAAAAGACTTTATACTGAAATATAGTTTAAAAATACACATGAGAACACACACAGGAGAGAGGCCGTATTCTTGTTCAATTTGTAACAAACGTTTTAAGCAGAATCATCTTAAGCTCCACATGAGCCGTCATGTAGTGGAACGACCTTACAGCTGTTCAGAATGAGAGGAGTTTTACTTTTGCACTTATTAGTTCACAGCAGAGAAAAGCCATGTAAGTGTTCAGTTTTTGAAGAAAACATTTTAATGACAAAGTCAAGTCACTCGGGAGAGAGGCCCTTCAGCTGCTCAGAGAAAGAGGAGTAAAAGAAGCTTTGTTAAAGCCCTGTCTGAACAGAGGGGGCGCTCTGAGACACAACCTGTACTCCGTCTGAAGCCTGAGTGTCTCCAGACTCAGATAAAGTCCCAGTCTCTGTAAATCCAGCACTCTTTCAGCGCTGCTTTGTCCTGGACCTTAAACACATCTGCACCTTTAAGTTTAAATATCTGGTTTATGTCCAACAGCAGAGGAGCTACTGTAAACTGCCTTAGTGTAGGACTCTGCTTTAGTGTAGGACTCTGCCTTAGTGTAGGACTCTGCTTTAGTGTAGGACTCTGCCTTAGTGTAGGACTCTGCTTTAGTGTAGGACTCTGCTTTAGTGTAGGACTCTGCTTTAGTGTAGGACTCTGCTTTAGTGTAGGACTCTGCTTTAGTGTAGGACTCTGCCTTAGTGTAGGACTCTGCTTTAGTGTAGGACTCTGCTTTAGTGTAGGACTCTGCTTTAGTGTAGGACTCTGCTTTAGTGTAGGACTCTGCCTTAGTGTAGGACTCTGCTTTAGTGTAGGACTCTGCTTTAGTGTAGGACTCTGCTTTAGTGTAGGACTCTGCCTTAGTGTAGGACTCTGCTTTAGTGTAGGACTCTGCTTTAGTGTAGGACTCTGCTTTAGTGTAGGACTCTGCTTTAGTGTAGGACTCTGCTTTAGTGTAGGATTCTGCCTTAGTGTAGGATTCTGCCTTAGTGTAGGACTCTGCTTTAGTGTAGGACTCTGCTTTAGTGTAGGACTCTGCCTTAGTGTAGGACTCTGCTTTAGTGTAGGACTCTGCTTTAGTGTAGGACTCTGCTTTAGTGTAGGACTCTGCCTTAGTGTAGGACTCTGCTTTAGTGTAGGACTCTGCTTTAGTGTAGGACTCTGCTTTAGTGTAGGACTCTGCTTTAGTGTAGGATTCTGCCTTAGTGTAGGATTCTGCCTTAGTGTAGGACTCTGCTGCTTTAGTGTAGGACTCTGCCTTAGTGTAGGACTCTGCTTTAGTGTAGGACTCTGCTTTAGTGTAGGACTCTGCTTTAGTGTAGGACTCTGCCTTAGTGTAGGACTCTGCTTTAGTGTAGGACTCTGCTTTAGTGTAGGACTCTGCCTTAGTGTAGGACTCTGCCTTAGTGTAGGACTCTGCCTTAGTGTAGGATTCTGCCTTAGTGTAGGACTCTGCCTTAGTGTAGGACTCTGCCTTAGTGTAGGACTCTGCTTTAGTGTAGGACTCTGCTTTAGTGTAGGACTCTGCCTTAGTGTAGGACTCTGCCTTAGTGTAGGACTCTGCTTTAGTGTAGACTCTGCTTTAGTGTAGGACTCTGCTTTAGTGTAGGACTCTGCCTTAGTGTAGGACTCTGCCTTAGTGTATGACTCTGCTTTAGTGTAGGACTCTGCTTTAGTGTAGGACTCTGCTTTAGTGTAGGACTCTGCCTTAGTGTAGGACTCTGCTTTAGTGTAGGACTCTGCCTTAGTGTAGGACTCTGCTTTAGTGTAGGACTCTGCCTTAGTGTAGGACTCTGCTTTAGTGTAGGACTCTGCTCCTGGAGCAGGACACTTTCAGAAGACTCCTTTTAAATAACAAGGTCCTGAACAAAATGTTGGTCTCTTCATTAATTTTAAAAGTATATCATTAGACATTGTATTGTAATTTTAAAAGTATTAGATTTATTTAAGAACAGACAATAATCCACAACAAGAGGGTCATCGTATTAAAGAGTCATGATGATGAACTATAACCAATCCACTTCATTATAAACAGCACTTATTAATGCTTCAGATGCAGTTATTAAAGATCTGGGGCTATTCTATGATTATGTATTTATAAATGTACTCACTCTAAAACCCTCAGTCCTTCGATCTGAAAATGTCTGCAAACCTTTAATAAATCGTTTTCATTTGGTGATGTGTGACCAGTTATTATTATTATTAAATTTAATAATAGTATTTTATTTTGCTGGCTTGTGTTTGAAGTCCTGCCTCAGGGTCGACCGTGTCATTAGACGTGAGGAAGGGCCCCTTCTCAAAGGTTCTGCTGAGCCTGCATCAGCTGGAACTAAACCTGAGTTTAGGACTTAAAGAAAGTGTGTCCAGACTAGACTGTTTATCTGTGCTCCTCCTGCTGCAAACTTTATATTATTATAGAATCCTTCTAGGATTGTGAACATGTGGTGTTCCTTACCTGGTCAGTAGAGGGCAGTGTCTCCTGTGTTTGTTTCAAAAGTGTCTAAACAGCTGCTGTTTGTGGGATTCACTAAATTCCGAGGGTTTTATTCCCATGACGTACACTGGACGTTTTTAAATCTGAGAGAAGCTTTTTAGAAACGTATTCTTAAAGCGTATTCTTTGTTTTCTTGTGATAAAGGACACTTTAACTTAAATAAGCTCTAAATGTGAAGCCAGTTAGAGGTTATTTAAGTGTGTGTCTCAGAACTGAACATGGAACACCTGAGATCAGAAAAGGATCTGTAATGTAATTTGACAGAAACACCTGCATTCAAGAGTTAACGCATGCTCATTGACCTATGCAGATTTTCGACACAGGCCACGCCCCATCCCCCCCACCCGTGACGCAGATGTGTTTAGCTGTTCTGAAATCCATCTAGAAAAAGTGCCTCCTCCCAGTGTCTGTGGCGTTAGCTCCGAACACATCTCTGACACAAAGAGCCCCAAAGAGGAGCCTTAAAGCGGACAGAGCAGTGAAACATGGCAGAAGTGAAGCTGAAGGAGGAGCTGGAGCTGTGGGAGCCCGCGGAGGTGGACAACAGGTGAGTTTAGAGCCGCTAGAGGACGCTGTCAGAACAAAACCCTGCGCCCAGCGGACTGCCTTTAGACAAGTCCTCATTGTGCGTTTATCAGAGACTTTCTCAGAGACAGACAGGACTTTAAACTGTCTCCAGACAATATTTGGAACAGTGTGGGCTGCTTTTTAATTCGGCTGGTGTTTCATTTGGAGGAAAGTGATCATAAATACATTTTTTGTTGCTAACGCAATGGGTCAGCATTTCCTTTATTCCTAATAAAAATATATTTGGTCAGTCTTAAAGAAAAGTTAACCTTGAGCTGCAGCTGGATCCTGGTAAGAGTTGTGAGTTTACAAACTCTCAAAAATCCACCTTGAACTGCTCCAAACAAAGTATCCACAGCTGAAGCAAACATGTCTGTTGTGTCCAATGATGTTTCTGATGTAGAGACCCTTTACCTTTACAACATAAACATCAGCTGATCTGATTGGATCAAACTGAGGTTAATAAATCCAGTCACCTCCAGGTTTTAATAAAGAACCTGTTCTTTTACAAACGCTTTCACCAGGAGCCTCCAGATGGTCTGTGGAACAGTTCTGTTGAGTAAACTGTGATGTCAGTAAATGAGCCTGACCCCTGACCCCTGACCCTGGACCTAAACCTTGTATTTGATTTTCTCGAAGGGGACACAGTGTTAGTTTCTCATTAGTTTTTTTTTTTTTATTGTTGACAAAAATATTTGGAACATGGCCCTCCTCCAAAGCCTGACCTGCTCAGAACCTCACACTTTTTCTTTTTTTTTTTTTTTACAGTGTGGCCAAACAGATGGAGGAAACAGACGGCAAAGGTAACAAACAAAAACAAGTCAAACCAGTGTTTTACATAAACTGCACTAAACCCCACTAAGAGGTTATGGCACTAGAGCCTTCTCCCTGAGTCTGAGTGAAGACTGTGACTCCAGCTCGAGCCTAGAGGGGGTGTCCAGTCCTGGGCAGGTTACATGATACTTCAAAGGAATCCTGATACCATGGTGCTCAAATACAATACACTATGAGTTTCTGTAGGTTTCAGTGCTGTTCTTCATTTAAATACCTGACGTGAGCAGCACTGTGAGCAGAGACCGATCCCTTTGTTTAAACAGCCTTAAACAAATAAAAAAGAGCAAACAGCTGCTGTTCCGTATTCCTGTTCCTCTGTGGTGTCAGGCCTCACTGGAGCTGAGAGAAAAGAGAGAGGAGTGAGCTGTGTCCTGTTCACGTTTGTGTCAAAAACACAAACCACGTCTTGTATTGATTGATTGGCAGCAGAAAGGTGTGTTCAAAGTCTGTATTATTGTAATAATGATCGTGAGAGCGGGACAATTAACAGCTAATGAGCGGAGGAGCTGTGGCCGACCACCGAGAGTTACAAAGCTTATCAAAAAAAAAAAAAATAGTGTGTACAGCTATAAAAATATCCTGATGGATAAAAGCGTTTGTATGTCACCTGCAGCAGAAATGTGCACGCCCTCTCCACACCTGCAGGCAACCAAAGGAGAACAATGCAAATGAAGTTAACCTAAACAATGAGCCGCTGATGAGTGGGTTTTTACCAAAAAACACGGAAGACGCAGCAGTAGCACCTGTGGACGTGCTGCTCTCAGAAGAAAAAATAAATAATGATTTCATTTAAACAAATTAAAACTATTTTAAAATGAAAAACAAAACAAATAGACTGACTTAAGAGTTTCCACCATGACATGTTATGAGTGAAGCCAATAGAAAACACATATTTAAGGATGTTTCCAGTCAGATGAAACTATTAGAATTTATCTTTGACATCACTAAAACCCATCAATAGAGCTTTTAAAGAGACTAGATATCACTGTTATTTATAAATATTTATTTTAAAATGTAAAGGAATATTTAATAACATAATATTAGTGTAAAAGATGACCCATGGCCCACTGTGATGTTTTAATCTTTAGTTGCCAAAGGAAAGTAAGTTTCCCTGCTTTTGTTGTGAAATATAAATGACTTTGGAAGAAAACGTGTAAAGAAACATAATCAGCCCATAACGTCAAACACAGTCTCCTGGTCATAATGAGGAGAACATTTGGTAAAGTGGTCCCTATCCAACTCGGGACACTAAAAGAGCCGTGTGAGAAACTAAAAAGTCACACACTAAAATATGATTAAAGCTTCAGTTCCTCCTGGTTTCTTAGGTTGGACTGTTGGCTCACTTTACTCCACAGCCACCATTTTGGATAAAACAAACTAGCTTACCTATTCAGGATAATACTTAGCTAAACTATTTCCATATTCCATATTTATAAACCAACATGCATCATGAATAGTTTTAGACCTGGATACATTTGCTTTGATGTAAACACTATTGTATCAAATATGGCACAATTTTACTTTTAGTTGTAAAATCAGTTTTTCAAAAAGAGTGCTTTCCACTCCTCCAGTATGCACTAATGTTTTTCAGTCTTATTGAAAGGATAAGTGCCTTTAATTGTTCACACGACAATAAAAATGTACAACTTTCAAGAAAACTTTACCAAAGTCAAACTGATAAAAAAAGTGAAATCACCTGTGGCTCACCTGTGGCTCACCTGTGGCTCAACTGAATGTGTGTATGCCAGGGTCAGAGTTGGCGTAGGGATAAATACAGTTTCACGTCTAGTTGGACTTTTATAGATCCTTTTCGTGGAAGGTGGTGTGCGTATGAAGCTTTATAAATGAGGCTCCAGGACTGTATCTGGGTCTGACAGAACTGTGACAGAAGCACAGCTCAGCATCAGACGCTCATTACAAACTCCACTTTACAGCAAATACAGGTGTGTTCAGAAAAAAAAACAAATGCAAATGGAGTTCAACAAATGTGTTTTTATTTTATGGTTTTATTATAGTGTTGACAGTGTACCGATGATAAATAATTTATAGTTTAATTTATTAAAAAGTTTATGTCAGGTGTTCTGTGACTCTGGGACTCTGACAGGCTTCTTTGCATGTTTTCAATCAAACTTTGCAAAAAGAATGAGAAATATTCTTCTCAGAGATCATTAACAACAATAGTAACAACCTGCGTGTCCTGTTTGCTACAGTGAACAGATTAACAAACCCTCCAGCTCCATTTCCACCAGAATTAGTTTCCACCACTAAATGCAATGAGTTTGCATTGTTTTTCAACGACAAGGTTCAAGGCATTAAACATGCTACAGTCCAAAGGGCAGACAACAACACTGCAGCCACCTAGGAGACACTTGGTTGGTTTAACACATTTTACACAAATTAATGACAGAACAATTGAAAAACTGTCTCCAGCCTGAGTTCATCCACCTGCTGCCTCGATGTTTTACCCACTAGATTTCTAAAATCAGTACTAAGCAGTTTGTTACCACAACTCACTGATATAGTCAATAATTCCTTACAGTCTGGAACATTTCCAAGGGCCTTAAAAACTGCTGTCATTAAGCCTCTCCTGAAGAAGAGCAGTCTTGATGCTACAGTGCTCAACAACTATCGCCCATATCAAACCTGCCATTTTTAGGAAAGTCATCGAAAAGTTGTATATCAACAACTTAATGACTTTCTATTACTTAACAACTGCTTTGATCCTTTTCAGTCTGGATTCAGGCCCCATCACAGACTGAGACTGCACTTATCAAAGTCACAAATGACATCCGTCTGAACACTGACGCAGGCAAAGTCTCTGTCTTAGTTCTGTTGGACTTGAGTGCTGCGTTTGATACAGTGGACCATGAAATCCTGACACAAAGATTAGAGGAATGGATAGGTATCACTGGAACTGCCCTTAAATGGTTTCAGTCCTATCTTGAAGACAGGAAGTACTTTGTTTCGGTTGGTAACTGTGTGTCAGACCAAATGGCCCTGACATGTGGGGTTCCACAGGGGTCTATCTTGGGACCTCTATTATTCAATCTCTACATGCTTCCTTTAGGCCAGTTAATACGCACTTGTGACGTATCCTACCATAATTATGCAGATGACACTCAGATTTACATTTCACTCACAGCAGGTGAAAATGGACCAATCCATTCACTGTGTCACTGCATCGAACAGATTGACATGTGGATGCAAAATAAATTTCTCCAACTGAACAGAAACAAGACTGAACTAATCATCTTTGGGCCACAGAAACAAAGAGAAAGTGTCAGCATTCACCTCGAGTCTCTTTCTCTAAAATGTAAAAACAAGGTTAGAAATCTAGGGGTCATCATGGACTCAGACTTGAATTTCCACAGTCACATTAAGTCAATTACATCATCTGCATTTTATCACCTTAAAAACATTTCCAGAGTCAAAGGGATGATGTCTCATCTGAGAACATCTGGGACAGGCCTTCTGCTCGTGCCCAGAGTTAGAACTAAACAAGGTGAAGCAGCGTTTAAGTTTCAGCAAAAACCTGGAACAGCCTCAACTTTAACAATGTTCAAGGGGAGGTTAAAAACCTTCCTCTTTAGCTCCGCCTACACTACAACCTAAAGTGTTAGTTTTTTCTTTTATCTGCACTCTTCTTTTTAAAATGTTTTTAATTTTTTCTTATGTTTCTTAATTTAAATCTTGTAAATTGTCTTTTATTCCTGTAAAGCACTTTGAGTTACCCAGTGTATGAATTGTGCTATATAAATAAAATTGCCTTGCCTTGCCTTCTTTAGGCCTGTGTAAGTGTGCATATTGCTGTGCGGCTAATTTGCATAATTAACAAGCAACAGAAAGTTTGGGTGTGTCATTAAAATATGTAGTTTAATGTATTTTTTAATCTGAATGTCATTGGCCTTTGTCCCTCACTTAAAGACAGTCACCAGAGCAGAGTGTGTCAAATATTACTCAGACATTCCTTTGGGCGATAAGACTAATCTATGTTAATATTTAACCTCGACTGTTGTTATCCCTGACTGAAGCTGCATGTTACAGAATTATCGTCAGAACTCAACAACCTGGCAGGTGCAGGACAAAGAGAGAAATTTAGCATTTTTTTCCATTATTAGATGTTTCAGGCTGATGTTAAAGTATCGTTCTAGTTTTGGTATTGTGATACTCAAGCCATGTATCGACCCAAACGCAAAGTTTTAGCTTTGTGACAACACTAGTCTCACTGTGGATCAAAGAGCTTATCAAAGGTGGTTCACCAATAGTGCAACCCATAAAAGAGTTCACACATACTCAAGGAACTGGACTTCCTCAGCTCCACAGTGTAAATGTGTAAGTGCTTGTGTGGGTGAATGGAAGCTGGAAGTGCTTTGGACCCAAGAAGAAAGAAAAGCACTGTATAAATGCAATGCTATTCACATTTCCTCTGTGTCCTGCAGGTGTTCAGAGTCGAAATGAGTCCTGTCACAGTCTGGTCCAGATCAAAGAAGAACCAGTGGAGTTCAGCATCAAACAGGAGCCGCTCCAGGAGTTCCCATTCATCCGTGTCATTGTGAAGAGTGAAGACGTGGAAGACGAGTCCTCTGTGCTTCATCAAACACCGACTGAAGAGAACAGAGAGGAAACAAACGGAGCAGAACCAGGTCTAGACAAACATTCAGAGTCAGAGAGAGATGGACAAACTGAGGATTCCTCTGACACTGACGACTCTGAAGACTGGACTGGTCCAACTGAACAAATGGAATCAGAACTGACTGAAGAGCAGTGGGACCCACCTCATGTTAACAAAAGCAAAACAAAACGGCACAAATGCTCAGAATGTGGAAATATATTTCAGTCAAAGGTAAATTTAAAACTGCACATGTTGATCCACAAAGGGCAGACGCCCTTCAAGTGCTCAGTTTGTGCAAAGGATTTCTCTTTAGAGTGTTATCTGAAAGTACACATGAGAACACACACTGGAGAGAGACCTTTCAGCTGTTCAGTTTGTGGGAAAACATTTGCAAGTAATTTTCAGCTTGAGCTTCACATGAGAACCCACACTGGAGAGAAACCGTATTATTGTTCTGTTTGTGACAAACGTTTTGCACAACATAGTAATCTTAAATCACACATGGCATTCCACGCGAAAGGAAGACCCTTTGTGTGTTTAGAATGTGGTAAAAGTTCTCCTGGACACAGAGTTTCACAAGCTCTTTCATTAGTTCACAGCTCAGAGAGACCATATGTTTGCACAATTTGTGAACAAAGCTTTTCACAAAGTGATCTCCTCAGGTCCCACATGTTGACTCACACAGGAAAGGATCCCTTCAGCTGCTCAGTTTGTAATACAACATTTTCAAAGCGATTTCTTAAAGATCACATGTTGCTTCACTCGATAGAAAGGTCCTTCAGATGCATAGTTTGTAAGAAAACATTTTTAAGCCGAAATAATCTCAAGGGACACTTATTAGTTGATACAGAGAAACCTTTCAGCTGTTCAGTTTGTGAGAAAACATTTTCAAAAAAATTATTTCTCAGTAACCACATGATTATTCACCAAACGGACTCACCGTTGAAATGTCCAGTTTGTTGCGATACCTTTTTAAGACATGCTGATCTCAATAAACACATGTCTGTTCACAAAGCAGACAAACCCTCACTAGTGCAACTAAATCCTGTTCAGGTGTTACTCAGACCTTTTCAAACAGATCTAAACCCTGTTTATTTGCATTTCAATCCTGTTCAAATCCAACCAAAACCTGGTGGAAGCAACACAATTTAAAATTCTCCAAAAGCAACAATCCATCACATCTTTAGACATTTACATTACATTATACATATGTATAACGATGAGTATGTTTGTTGTGTCCTACACTCAGCCAAAGCCAGTTCTGAGCTGCTCTGGAAACATGTTCAAACAAAAGTAGTAGTCACTCCTGCTCAGGTTGTATTTTATTTAGGATATTATTGTTTATTACTCTTGATATGTGACTTTTTGTTGTAAATTAAGCAGAAATTAATAAAATTTTTCCTCTTTTTATTATAATTTGTAATCGTGTTTTTTGGTAGGACCAGCAAGTCAGTAAATAACGAGGCTAGAAAGGTTCAGCTTGGTCTTAACTGGGCCCAGGGTCTCCTACACAGACTAGAACGACAAGGTGGTTTAAGTATTCATAGTTAAACAACCAGACGAGTCTATGAGACCTGCCGTATTTAGTCATAAAACAGTACCACAGATCTTTACTAATAACCAATATTCTGCAAATCACAGCCTTACAAGAAAAGGCTCCACATTCCTGACTGCCTTTACCTACAGACAAGCGACACATACTGCAGCAACCAATCACAATTAAGATTAAGTTTACAGCTCAGTCGACGAGTGAAGAGCAGTAAAAAGAGAGTAGAGGCTGCTGAGTTCACACTGGTGGGAAATGTTATGGACGTAACTAGAACGTGGACGTGACCTGTTGTAGACGTTGTGTGTGTGTGTTCTTACCGGGCGTCCTGCAGCAGACCAGATTTATACAGCACCCCCCAGTTTTCCACCTGGTCCTTTGAGCTGGATCCTGGCCTACTGCAACATAAGATGTCGACCACCAAGAAAGGTTTCAAGAAACCCAAGAGCCAGATAGCCCTCTGTACCTTAAGGACTACACTCTCACTGGTGCCATCCACCGGACACCTGCCAACTCTCCAGAGAGACATCCAGCATGCTCCTATGAGTACAGCCATTCACTGTAGAGATGTTGCAGTCGCCATTCAGCGAGCTGCTACTCGCCTAAGAGACTGTCTGCTCATTCTTGTAAGCGTCGTTATGAGACACACTATGATGACGCCTGAGCCTCGTTGTCCACTCGGAATGAATGGATCTCCAACACACTGTCACTCCAGACACCGAGCTAGGAGTCTCGCTGGTGGTTTAACAGGCAAAGCCACAGAAAGATTTAGATACCAAATACAAACCCAATTCCAAAAAAGTTGGGACACTATACAAATTGTGAATAAAAACAGAATGCAATGATGTGGCAGTTTCAAATTTTAATATTTTATTCAAAATACAACATAAATAACATCAAATGTTTAAACTGATAAAAGTTTGAATTTTAAGGGGGAAAAAAGTTGATTTAATATTTCATGGCATCAAAACATCTCACGACGTCTGGATGGAAGCATATGTTGTTCTAGAACAGCACACAGCTCTTTGTTTGGAGCTGTGTGCTGTTCTAACTTGTGCTCAGCTGGCCCCTGTTCTAGTTACAGAGCTTATGTCATCCTGTGGACTGACTCTATCACTGTGTCGACCTGGATCCTGTCGGACTCATGCCGGTTTAAAATCTTTGCAGGCGTGTGCATTGCCCAGATACAGGACTTGACAAGTGGCAACACATGGCGCTTTGTCGACTCAAGGCAGCAACCCGGCAGACAACCCTACCAGAAATGGGAAGAAATGGGCAGAACTGGGGAATCACAGCTGCTGATAAGTTCCATCCTTCCTAATATGAGTCAGAGGAACACTGTGTAAACTGTTTCAAAGCCTTTTGGCTCTGGGCTGTTTCTTAATTGGAGGAGTCCAAGCCTTCCTTGGGAGGACTCCTCTGGAGGAAACCAGGTGCTGAAGGTGCATTCCATTTGGTTCCAGACCCCAACTGCTCCCAAGGACTGAGTCCTCCGTTTGACTAAAGTACCAAGGCTGGATGGAAATGTCCTAACTCCTTTGGACTGATCCGGCTGTATTTCAGGGTCGCCATGATAAGAGCTGTCCTCCCCACGTTAGTGAAAGGAGGTTAAGAAAGGATCTTCAATGCTTTCTTTCAAACCTCCTTTAGCCTAGGGACCTCTGGACCAAACATTAAGGAGCTTACAGGCATCCCACAATTCATTGCACAACCACAAGAACCTTTAAGCTGGGATGTGTAGTTTTTATTAAGCTGCTGTGTGTCAAAGTGACTTCCCTTCATGGTTCCGCTGAGAGGTTAGTGGATACATCCCTGAAGCTCCTTTCCTTCATCAATAAGGAACCTCCTAAAGTCTTACTGTTGACCTCATGACAAGGCTCACAAAGGTTAAGGAGCAGGAGTTAGGGACAGGAATCAGGATCTATCATTTAACAGTATTCAAATTCAGCACAAGAATGCATCTGCTCCTCTGTGGCCTTTCCGTACCCACAATGCACCGCAAGTGTTTTGAAAAAAAGGCAGTAGAAGAGGAAGTGCGGCTTAAAGCGTGACATTTTCAGTTTAAATACAAGTGTACATCTGCTGTGTTCACAACCAGCTGCTCTACTTTTACCAAAAATACATAAGACTTAAATAAATGAAGTTAAAATCTGTGACTGTAACTGTTCAGCTCCACAAATCTTTCTGTCTTTTTTTATGAGCCATGGATCATCTACGGTGTTTTTAATTGTATTAGGATAATTATTTATTTATTATTTTTTTTACTTAACATTGCATTTTATATTATAGTCAAACCTTTAATAATATATATACATCTCTAAAATAGAACCTGAGCATTTAAATATAGAGACAAAGAAAACAGTGAAACTGTGGGCGGGGCTTTTAAAGCTGAAGCCTGTTCCTAAAGAGTCTGGACTTACTCAGGACTCTGGCCTTGGCCTGGGAGGAGCCGACTCTGGAGGAAGGATCCTTGCGATTGAGAAACAGCCGCTGACCTTTGTATTGTATAAATGACCTGGTCGGTAGAGGGCAGTGTGTTTGATCCAAACGAGAGAAGAAGAACGGCTGCTGTCTGTGGCGTTAGCTCCGAACACATCTCTGACACAAAGAGCCCCAAAGAGGAGCCTTAAAGCGGACAGAGCAGTGAAACATGGCAGAAGTGAAGCTGAAGGAGGAGCTGGAGCTGTGGGAGCCCGCGGAGGTGGACAACAGGTGAGTTTAGAGCCGCTAGAGGCGCATTGTCAACATTTCCAATATCCGCATAAAAAAGTATATTTAGTCAGTAGGGGTCCCTTCATTTTGTGCTCCATTAAAGTCCCTCGGACACAAGAAAATGTTATTTAAAAAATTGCCAAGAGCCAGTAATGACAGTTTTTTTATTTGTTTTGGCTCTCTGTACTTTCACCAGGAGCCTCCAGATGGTCTGTGGAACAGTTCTGTTGTGATGTCAGTAAATGAGCCTGACCCCTGACCCCTGACCCTGGACCTAAACCTTGTATTTGATTTTCTCGAAGGGGACACAGTGTTAGTTTCTCATTAGTTTTTTTTTATTGTTGACAAAAATATTTGGAACATGGCCCTCCTCAAAAGCCAGACCCCCACCCCACCACCCCCACTACAGTTACTTTTTACTGGTCACTAAAAACTAACCTCTGTTAAATGTTTTTTACTTTTCTTAATTCTATTCTTTTTTTTTTTTTTTTCTTACAGTGTGGCCAAACAGATCGAGGAAACAGACGGCAAAGGTAACAAACAAAAACAAGTCACACCTGTGTTTTACATAAACTGCACTAAACCCCACTAAGAGGTTATGGCACTAGAGCCTTCTCCCTGAGTCTGAGTGAAGACTGTGACTCCAGCTCGAGCCTAGAGGGAGGGGTCCAGTCCTGGGCAGGTTACAACAGGGAGAAGATAGGAGACTGAGCTGAGGGTGCTGCCTTTTAGTGGGATCAGAGAGTTTATTAATCTCTCAGAGACTGAGACAGAGCCTCACATAATTATTTTATTATACTTATTAAAAAGTCCAAAGATTAAAAGATTTCAAAATTATTGAAAATATTCATAGCTGTAACTGGAGTTATATCCATCAACTATTTCCAAAAAAAGTCTTCAAAAGTTGAAACAAGCCACTTTCTTTTGTTTTCTGTCATTCTTTCCTCTGTGTCCTGCAGGTGTTCAGAGTCAAAATGAGTCCTGTCCCAGTCTGGTCCAGATGAAAGAAGAACCAGTGGAGTTCAGCATCAAACAGGAGCCGCTCCAGGAGTTCCCATTCATCCGTGTCATTGTGAAGAGTGAAGACGAGGAAGACGAGTCCTCTGTGCTTCATCAAACACCGACTGAAGAGAACAGAGAGGAAACAAACGGAGCAGAACCAGGTCTAGACCAACATTCAGAGTCAGAGAGAGATGGACAAACTGAGAATTCCTCTGACACTGACGACTCTGAAGACTGGACTCCTTCAACTGGAACTTCTACTAAACAAATAAAAACAGAACCTGATGACTGTCAGGGAGCTGTAAATGATTCTGGAGATGAAACTAAACTGTACCAATGGTCTGAATGTGGAAGGACGTTTCAGTTCACGACCAGTTTAAAAGGGACTGTTCGAGTTTTCAAGTGTTCACTCTGTCCAATGGACTTCATTCAAGAGAGTCATTTAAAATCCCACCTGAGAACACACACAGGACCTTTCAGCTGTTGGATCTGTAAAAACACATTCACAGATGAAAGCTCTCTTCAGTCTCATATAAGAACCCACACTGGAGAGAAACCGTATCATTGTTTCATTTGTGACAAGCGTTTTAGGCATTACAGTTTTCTTAAGACACACATGAGACGTCACTCGTGTTCAGAATGTGGTCGAAAATGTCGTCGAAGCAAACTTTCCGACAAGGACTCATCGGTCCAAAGCACAGACAGGCCACGCGTTTGCAGAATCTGTACAAAAACTTTTTCACAAACTAATAACCCAGAGGATAAACCCTTCAGCTGTTCAGTTTGTGAGAGAACGTTTTCAAGAAAGATTTGTCTCACTTCCCACATGTTAGTTCACTCAGAACCTCTCAAATGTCCAGTTTGTGAGAAAAGCTTTTTTAGACAAAAGTATGTTGATAAACACATGCTTAAAGTCCATCCAAAAAAAACATCCTTAGACAAACCAAAACCTGTTCCAAACCATCTAAAACCTGATTAAATACACATAAAACCTGTTTTAATTGGACCTCAACCCACTTAATAAATTCTGTTTTATAGCAGACTCAACACCTGCAGTAGTTCCTGCTGAGCACAGCCTCAGAACCAGCGCTCTGGTTCTGGACGTCATTGATGTGTTTTTTTTTTTCTCTAAACACTGATAAAAGCTTACTGTGTAATGCAGTATTTAATAAGTTTACTGTATTTACTGTTTGTGTACAAGTTTAAATATATGTACTGTTGCTATGAGATCATTCTTCTGTTAAAATAATTGCTTTGTGTTTATTATTATGAAACAATGAAAGGTTAATATGGAACTTGACTAAAGGTATTAGTTCTGTTTTTTGGGGGCATAGAATTGCTGGCAACCAACAAAACCCTGAGCAAAAGCACAGAAGTGAGTTGCTGAAGGGTCTGTAGACACTGGAGCCATACTGGGGTAGGACCAGAAAGTCCAAACCCAGAACACAGGGAGGTTCCACAGATGCAACCTCCAGGAGCCTTGCAGGAAGGTTATGACCCCTGGTACAGGAGCTGGGATCCAGTGTCCTCTCAGCACACCACGGCTCCTGACCGAGGACCAGGACGGAATCACGCTCATCGACTTTGAAGAAAAGGTGTTGAGAATAGTCAGCATCTGCCATTTCCAGAGTCGTACACTGCAGCCACATGAACATTTTTCTGAAACTCAAAATAATAAAGACAGGACGCCATAACATAATCCTAGTATGTTTGTATATTGTAATGTGAAGTACTCACACACATCACGTCAAAATCTAATTTACTTTTACTCAATTCACTGCAGTACGCTTTGGTACAAGAGCTTTTAATCTCTGGACTGAGCCAAAATCATTTTTAAAACAGTGTTACAAACCTGGTCGGTAGAGGGCAGTGTGTTTGATCCAAACGAGAGAAGAAGAACGGCTGCTGTCTGTGGCGTTAGCTCCGAACACATCTCTGACACAAAGAGCCCCAAAGAGGAGGCCTTAAAGCGGACAGAGCAGTGAAACATGGCAGAAGTGAAGCTGAAGGAGGAGCTGGAGCTGTGGGAGCCCGCGGAGGTGGACAACAGGTGAGTTTAGAGCCGCTAGAGGACGCTGTCAGAACAAAACCCTGCGCCCAGCGGACTGCCTTTAGACAAGTCCTCATTGTGCGTTTATCAGAGACTTTCTCAGAGACAGACAGGACTTTAAACTGTCTCCAGACAATATTTGGAACAGTGTGGGCTGCTTTTTAATTCGGCTGATGTTTCATTTGGAGGAAACCATCTAAAAAAACGAGAGGCGTCTGGCTGCAGGCCAGGTCAGAAGCGGAAAAACAACGTACGCGCATGGAAACGCTTCAAAATAAAATTACTTCAAAATAAAATAACCACTCTTAATTGCAAATTTCCCACAATTAAAAATATTATACACCATTTTGCTCTTGTCTGTATATTGTTATATGGGTAAGACGCGTTCAAATGTTTACTAACAATTGAAAATGTTAACTCGTCCTTTTATGGAAAAAATAGAAATAGATGTTTATTAGTGCTCTAATAATTAAACCAATTATAGAAAGTGAAGCACTGCCATTGGAAAGACTCACTTATATGCTAAAAGGTAATATAAATGAATTTGAACAGCATTTGCACTGAAGGGAACCACATTAATATTTTATTAAAAGTAAATATGGAATGCTGCTAAGATTGTATGGATTTGGAGGATTTTTTATTTTATTTTTTTTAAACTTTGAATTTCAAATGCCTGTGAAATTCTCTGCCTCCTGCCTCACAGCAAGAAGGTTGTGAGTTCAAATCCCGGCCGACTTAAACATCTTCAGCCGACTCTGGTCTTTCTGTGAGGAGTCTGCATGTCCTCCACGTGTTACTGGGGGTTCTTTCCGGGTACTCTGGTTCCTCCCATGTGTGCATGTACAGGTTAATTGGTAAGTCTAAAGTGTTCCTAGTGAATGAATGTGAGAGTGAATGGTTGTCCATCTCTAAATGTTAACCCTGCGACTAACTGGCCACTGTCCAGGCCCAAAGCTCCTGGGATAGGCTCTAGTCACATGACCTCTAAAGCGGTAGAAAATGAATGAATGAATTTCAGTCACTGAATTTCACGTTTAAAATTTTCAATATAGTGAACAGAGTTTCAAAATTAAAAATACTCAAATATTTAATACATTAATTTTTGAGCACTCGAATTCAAGTCTAAATTCAGTGAAAAATAAGCAGTAGACGAAAATTTAATGGAACATCCGGGATACCCAGGAATTGCAATCAATCTTATGTGAGTCGAATTATCCTCAAGGCTAGAGGAGAGTAGTTTGCATGAGTAGCCTGGCAATGTTTTTGCCAAACTACTTTGCTGTGGCAACCCCCGGTTGGGGATAAGGCAAAAGATTAGTAGTGTGTATATTATTAGGCCTGTCGCGATAGTCGATTTATCAACCAATCGCGCAATATGTGGAAATGAGCGTGCTAGTATTTGGCGCTGCACTATATCGCACAGTGTTTACGCTGCATTCATTTCTGCGTGGTGGGCGCTACGGCAATGAAGTCAGAGGTGCTCAATAGGCTACACACTTTTACTAAAAAGATTATGAATAATCAAATATGTCCAAAACAGTCAACATGGCGGACGCTGCTGATGAGAGGCTGTTTATTTCTGCTCTTTACTCGGTTTTGAAAAACCAGCAAAGTATAAAAGGATGAAACCGTGTCCGCTCTACTGCTGGCCATGTTAACTACCGACGCTAACGTGGCTTTCTTGTTGACAACCCGATGTATAGTGTTACCTTTTTTCACATCACGTCCGGGGTTTCTCTGATTGGGTAATATTATCTCGCTCTTGAAATCACGTACAAGCAACAGGGTACGAGACTAACTGGCCAGGCTAGAAAATTTCACGAACAAAAATCTGATTTAACTCTAACTAAAACCTAGTCTCTAAAATAACACAATTTAAATGTATTGGAGCCACATTAAAAAGGGCCACATTTGGCCCCTGGGCCTTGAGTTTGACATGTGTGCCTTTTAGAAAAAAGCAGAAGTTATGTTGGGGCCAAAGGTCCATGTGGTCCTTACGCCTCCTGCTGTACTTACAAACAAATTAATCTGGTTGTGTCAATGGAAAAAAACCTGCTTCACAAAAAAAGGAACGTTTGCTAGGGTCCCAAACGGGTCCGTAAATTATTAACAATTTATCCAGATTTTTTACTTCGATGCTCATTTTGATAAATTTTTCCGACCGACAACCGCCGCTCCATAATCGATTATTAACCGTTAACTGATAAGATTATAATAACGTCCCGGTCCCGTGACGTAAACACGCTACAAAAGAAAGTCTGCGTTGTGCTTGCACCTCGTCATGCAAACCCAAACAATATATATACCAAATTAAAGCTTAAAGTCTCATCTTTCAGACGATATAAACCATTTTAACACGTTACAACCACAGCGCCGACACAAAAGCCTTTTTTACAGACAAGCACAAAGATTTAGTTTGGACTTGTCTTACCTTTGACGGGTCTGTTGGACTGAAACAGCAACAAATCCACATAAGCTTGGTGTCTTTCTGTCCGTAAAGGTCCAGGGAATAATATCCAGTAAAATAATTAGGTCCACAAGACATGTTATATCCTCCAAGGCTCAAAAACTGCAGAGAAGTATTTCCAACTTGAAATCAGCTGCGACATTTTTTGTCATTTCTATTGATAATAAAAGCCATAAGTCCTTTTGAGACCGCAAAAAAAGCTGCTAAAATGCTAACAAGAAGTGTTAGCCTTCGATTGACACCTTTTTCAGCCAACTCTGACGGGTTTTGACCGGCGGGACCTGGATATGCACCAATGGCCGCATTGGTGCTCGCTTCATTTTGCTTACCTTGCTCGAAAAAAAAAATTCTTCAGGCATGTGTCACGGCGTGCCGGCAGCGCTCCGTGAGTTAATAAATATAAGCTATATAGTAGGCTATTTTATTTTTAAACCATGCAGCAAACAAAAAAAAAAGAACCTTAAAAAAAAAAAAAAAACGTTTTAAACCGTTTAACTGATAGTATTAATCGGTCAAAATTTTTACTTACGGTCAATGTGAGCATCCATTGTTTACCAGCTCAGTGGAAACGTGTGCCTCGTGTTAGTTTAGTCCAGACCTAAGTGCAAACAACAGGGGATCTAACATCTATTTATTTATTTTCAAACTTAGTCCAAAATACAAAGATATTTTCGCAGTGTTGGCAGTAGATTGACTTTGAGATTGTCACAAAACAGGACTAAAGTTTATGATGTTTGTGTTAAATACAGTATTGCTCCTAACGGTCCATGTAGCTTTTTCTAATACAATGTCCCAGCAGGAGGTCATCACAGAAGAAATACTACAGTTACTTTTTTCTGGTCACTAAAAACTAACCTCTGTTAAATGTTTTTTACTTTTCTTAATTCTATTCTTTTTTTTTTTTTTCTTACAGTGTGGCCGAACAGATCGAGGAAACAGACGGCAAAGGTAACAAACAAAAACAAGTCAAACCAGTGTTTTACATAAACTGCACTAAACCCCACTAAGAGGTTATGGCACTAGAGCCTTCTCCCTGAGTCTGAGTGAAGACTGTGACTCCAGCTCGAGCCTAGAGGGAGGTGTCCAGTCCTGGGCAGGTTACAACAGCTCACCCTGGTACTTTCCTCTGGATGCTAGCACACTGGTCATTGCAGTAGCTACAGGCGTCTCTGCAGAGGCCTGTTGGACTGGCTCTTGTAGCAACTTGTTGCATAAATATAAATCAGATTGATATTAATATTAATTTATTAAAATTAATTTCTAATTAAAACGGGGCACCACTTTGGTTTTAGTCTCATTAATCTGAAGGAAGAGAATTATTTTGGTTTTTGAATATAACTTAATATAAACAGAGAAACATTTATGTCTTTTATGGGATTTTATTAAAAATTATACAAATGAACAATGATGAATAATATGGTGGGAACACGGGGAAAGCATTAAAACACAATAAGAGTTGAACACAATGATGCATACAGAGATAAACATTTTCATGGAGGATATGTGAAACCAGGAAAACTTAGCATGGCAAGCTAGGCTTGTAGGCTATAAACAAAGAAAATCTACTCGTTTCCACGAGGCCCGAAGCTTTGGAAGGTTGCAGAGACGGGGCGGTCCGCAGGATGCGGGATCCAAGCGGTAGAGAGGAAGCAAGAGAGAGAGATTTTTGGCTGACAGCCAGGTTTTATCACCTTTGGGCCGGGGGCGTGTCTTACTCTTTCTTCCGGAGAAGGTCGTAACTCTGGGAAGTTAAACTAAAGTTTTAAATGTGTAAACTAAGTTTTACAAACATTCCTTGCTTCGTGATGTATTTATTTTTTATTTTTTATAAAACACACAAGCATGTAGGATTGTAGGATTGTACAGAGAAATGCATATGTCAGAATATTTTGGGAACATTCATTAAAACTAAACGGAAACTGTAAACTGGGGTAAGGAGCCATTCTGTCTGGTTACGCTCCGCGTCCTGGAAAGAACAGTATAAACAACACAAAATCTTAATACATTTTCCTTTAATGGAATAAACACGGAAATGTCCTTTGACGAGTGGTCAGAGTCATTCGTCCATTTGACCACAAGGGGGTAGTGTGTGATCGTACAAAAGCCAGGTTTTATTGGGGGAATCAAACACATTCCAATGTCCTTCAGGATGGCCAAAGAACGTTCTGGGTAAAGCTGAATCAACAACTTTATCTCCAAGAATTTACGGTTATTTGACAGTGCGCCAGGGTTCTGTCCTGGTCATGAGTCACCTTTGACCTGGTGACTGGTAGACCCAGGTTCCACTTCTTATGAAAGCAAAAACATTAATGTCATTAATAACATTTCCTGTCCTTAACAAAACACTTTGGCCGTCTTTTTATCTGAAAGAAAACAGTGTTAACCAAGTCTTCTCCAGGCTTCCTGATGTTTCAGACACAAGATTGTCTCTGAAGGGATCTAGCAATGATGAAAGCGACAGGAAAGTTAATCCGTGGGGAATTCGAAGACTGATCTGCTACACTCTGATCAAATAAAAGAGGCAGCTCCATATGTTGCTCTGCTGTCAGTCGTCTTATTGGACGTCATGTATGAGGCAAGACATGTCTCTGGCCTCAGTGTCAACCTTGGTGCCCTCTCTTTCTGCACTAATACGTCGTCTGATGCCACTCCACAGTGGTTCACTGCACAGTGGCAGAGTGGTTAGCACTCCTGCCTTGCAGCAAGAAGATCCTGGGTTTGATTCCCAACCAGGGCAGGGCCTTTCTGTGTGTAGTTTGCATGTTTCCTCCAGGTACTCCAGTTTCCCCACCACCAAAAACATGTAGGGCTACAAATAGAACTTAGCTGTTAAGATATAATCCGGTTCAAGTATCTCTGCTTCAGCTTTAGCTGTCCTAAGAGAAATAACCTAATCTAATAATATTTACATCTGCTACAACTTTACAACCTTTCACCAGACCTTTTTGTTGTGTTCCAGCCCTACTGTGTTAACTCTTCTCGAGGGGCCTCCACATTTCTCCTTTTTGCTCTTAATCAGAGTTACATCTGGGGGCTCCTGGGAGGCCTTCCGGTGGTGTGGTTTCCTGGTTTTCCTCAGCCCTTGTTTGGGGGTTGCACAAAGAAACTCTTGAGAAAGGTGTCCAAGTGGATTCTCTTTCACCGATCTGAGTGGATGACTTGTCCATCTGGGAGCTTTGCTTCTTTAAAGACTGAGCTGTGGGCACTGGACTCACTGTCGATCGAAGAACTTATCAAACGTGGCTCACCAATAGTAAAACCCATAAAAGAGTACACACCAGATGTCGCATTAACCGAATATTTCCCGTCATTGACAGTTTTTAGCAGGGACGGAAAAATCTGAATGCCATCCGTCATTTTGACGGTTTATTCTGAGGGTGATCTATTGTAATTCCTACTCCTGACCAGTTGGTGGCGAATGTACATATATCAATCAGCAATCTTCAATCGTGTTGTCTTTGTCACGCTGCATTCAGTTGCAAAAAGGTCACGGCAGTTGAGTGTGAGTAGTTTTTCAAACCGCCAAAAAGTTCTGAAAAAGAGGACATGATGCAGTGGAGGATGAAGAAGGACAGATGGAGAACACTGAGCAGTCACCGACAGATGTTACGGGACAAGTGGGAAAAAAGGAGGTGAAGAAGAGGAAGTATCGTGTTTAGTGGGAACATAAGTTACGTGGCTGAGGTGAGAAGGAGGAGAAATGTTCTGTGACATCTGTAGAAAAAGCTAACACAAGTAACGGACTTGTCGGGGGTGCACAACAACAGCGATTAAATTAAGTTCAGTTCATTTTTGTCGGAATCATATTGTGTAATATACTGCGTGCTCTAGAGTTCAATCACAAAATATCCTTTTACTTTTTGTGTAATGTTAACTTAAATAAAACAAATAATCTGTCCTCTATGCTCGTCTTGAAACGTGAGTAAAACAAAAAGCCATTATAAGTATTATTAAAGTATGAAAATTAAAAATGACAGGTAATGATTGACGAGGACGGAAATTTTACGACTCCGTCCGTCAAAATGAAGGAGAGTGAGAAAGTCTAGCGTGACCCCTGGTACACACATAGTCACAGAACTGGACTTCCTCACCTCCACAGTGTAATTGTGTAAGTGCTTGTGTGGGTGAATGGAAGCTGATGTAAAGTGCTTTGGGCCCAAGAAGGAAGAAAAGCACTGTATAAATGCTATTTACATTTTCTTCAAAAGTTGAAACAAGCCAATATTTCATTATCAATCAATCTTTCCTGTGTCCTGCAGGTGTTCAGAGTGAAAATGAGTCCTGTCCCAGTCTGGTCCAGATGAAAGAAGAACCAGTGGAGTTCAGCATCAAACAGGAGCCGCTCCAGGAGTTCCCATTCATCCGTGTCATTGTGAAGAGTGAAGACGAGGAAGACGAGTCCTCTGTGCTTCATCAAACACCGACTGAAGAGAACAGAGAGGAAACAAACGGAGCAGAACCAGGTCTAGACCAACATTCAGAGTCAGAGAGAGTTGGACAAACTGAGAATTCCTCTGACACTGACGACTCTGAAGACTGGACTGGTCCAACTGAACAAATGGAATCAGAACTGACTGAAGAGCAGTGGGACTCACCACATGTTAACAAAGGCAAAACAAAACGGCACAAATGCTCAGAATGTGGAAATATATTTCAGTCAAAGGTAAATTTAAAACTGCACATGTTGATCCACAAAGGGCAGACGCCCTTCAAGTGCTCAGTTTGTGCAAAGGATTTCACTTTAGAGTGTTATCTGAAAGTACACATGAGAACACACACTGGAGAGAGACCTTTCAGCTGTTCAGTTTGTGGGAAAACATTTGTAAAGAATTTTCACCTTGAGCTTCACATGAGAACCCACACTGGAGAGAAACCGTATCGTTGTTCTATTTGTGACAAACGTTTTGCACAACATAGTAATCTGAAGAAACACATGGTGTATCACGCGGGAGGAAGACCCTTTGTGTGTTTAGAATGTGGTAAAAGTTCTCCTGGACACAGAGTTTCACAAGCTCTTTCATTAGTTCACAACTCAGAGAGACCATATGTTTGCACAATTTGTGAACAAAGCTTTTTACAAAGTGATCTCCTCAGGTCCCACATGTTGACTCACACAGGAAAGGATCCCTTCAGCTGCTCAGTTTGTAATACAACATTTTCACAACGATATCTTAAAGATCACATGTTGCTTCACTCGATAGAAAAGTCCTTCAGATGCATAGTTTGTAAGAAAACATTTTTAAGCCAAAATAATCTCAAGGGACACCTATTAGTTGATACAGAGAAACCTTTCAGCTGTTCAGTTTGTGAGAAAACATTTTCAAAAAAAATATTTCTTGATAACCACATGATTGTTCACAAAAGAGATCAACGTCCTAAATGTCCTGTTTGTGAGAAAACATTTTCAAGAAGAACTAATCTCAATAACCACATGATCGTTCACAAAAGAAAGGATTCACCTTCAAGATGTCCAGTTTGTGGCGATACCTTTTTAAGACATGCTGATCTCAATAAACACATGTCTGTTCACAAAGCAGAGAAACCCTCTCTAGTGCAACTAAATCCTGTTCAGGTGTTACTCGAACCTCTGCAAACAGAATTAAACCCTGTTTATTTGCATTTTAATCCTGTTCAAATCCAACTAAAACCACGGTTTGTTCAAATCCAACCAAAACCTGGTGGAAGCAACATGATGTAAAATTCTCCAAAAGCAAGAATCATTACATCTTTAGACATTTACATTACAGCTGGAATGTATAATGATGAGTACGTTTGTTGTGTCCTACACTCAGCCAAAGCCAGTTCTGAGCTGCTCTGGAAACATGTTCAAACAAAAGTAGTAGTCACTCCTGCTCAGGTTGTATTTTATTTAGGATATAATTGTTTATTACTCTTGATACATGACTTTTTTTTTAAACAATGACAAAAATTGCAAAAATTAATAAAATTGGCAATTTATTGGCCTTTGATAATGTGTTGTACTTATTAATCTTCTGGTGAAAGGCAAAAGAAGATATTATGAATGTTTTATCAGTGGCTAACGTGGGATGCATTTAAGTCATTTGGGAAAATAATTTGTTTGAGAAAAATGAATGACGATGTAATCTCAGGTAATACATGTTGACTGACTCAGGAGAGACCTTACAGGTGTTCAGTTTGTAAAGAAAATCTTTCAAGACTTCACAGCCTTGCTAGTTTCCAAACCCTGGCTGTGGCCGTGCCTACAACCAGCTATAAACTGCTTCAAAGGCTTTTGGCTCTGGATTGTTTCATGTCTTTTTTTTAAACATATTTTCACAATGTATTAATTTAGCATATTTGGCACATTATTTTGCAGCAGCAGTCTGCTCAGTGCTTCTCTGGGAAGAGGAGACCTTCTGTCCCACAGAGTCTGGTTGTGCCAGCCCACTCAGCTATGAGTGAGGATGAGTACAACTCTCACAGCGCAGACCAAAACACTGAAGACCCTGACTACATCCTACCCAGCCCCGACCTGGACCTAACTGAAGAGTGTTCTAAGAGGTGTGTGCGGCCAACAATGGAGGTGCTTGAGGATGAGGACAACAATAAGGATGATGAAGACGATGACCAACCAACACCAGAGGCTCACTGAGGAAAGAGCCAGACTAACCACCTGGAAGATGGTTGACCTGAATAACCCAGTCCTGCCTGAGTACAAGCACTCGCCCCCTGACTTTGTAAGGACCGCATTCGAGTATTTCAGCAGATACTTCAGCCTCCAAGTCCTCGAGCACATTACATACCAGACCAACTTATATTCAACCCAGAAAGACACCAACACCACTCGTCACAACTGATAACTGGTAACCTGAGGCAGTACATCATGAACAGTTCTCTGATACTGAAGTGAGCCTCAGCAGCTCTGTCAATGTTCCTAAGCCCGTAAAGGGACACCGTAGCCACACCCCAGAGGACTTGGTGCTCTTTTGAGCTGTCCCTTTTCCTTGCCCCTGTCTGCACCACCCGCCAGACCTGCAAGCACTGCAGCAGGAAGGGACAAGTCCTGAGGTCAAACGTGCTCTACAGAGTCTGTAAGGTCCACCTGTGCCTCAATGCCGAGCGCAGCTTCATAAAATACAATCAAGCAGCTGAAAGGACAGGGCTATAGCTGACTTTGACAGGTGTCCACAGTCGTCTTGTTTGAAAGAACTTTTCTAACATGATTCTAAGTTACTGAGGTTAATCTTTACAGGTTGAACAATACGTGGATATTTCATAACGTGCACTTATTTGTTCTCCGGACAATGTTTACATAAGAAGTTTATATTATCCTTTATATATGTATTTATTTGGTTACCTTGTAAAAAAAAACATTGTAAAATCCTGCTCAGGTTATATTTTATTTGGGATATTACTGTTTTTTAATCTTTATGACTTTTTTAAGCAGATATGATGGTGTATTAAAGCGGAATTAATAAAATTACCCTCAGATCATGAACTTATTATGATTTTTCTTCTTTATTTTTAATCTTCAGGTGAAAGGCACTTAACTGAAGGTATTTAGTAATGTTTTTATCAGTGTCTAACATGGGTTGCATTTAAGTTGTTTGAGAAAAATGAATGACGATGTAATCTCAGGTAATACATAACTGACTCAGGAGAGACCTTACAGGTGTTCAGTTGGTTAAAATTTCTGTCTGTGCCTACAACCAGCTGTAAACAGTTTCAAAGGCTCTGGAATGTCTCAGGGGACTGTTTGTCAGTGTCACAGACCTGGTCGGTAGAGGGCAGTGTGTCCTGTGTTTGATCCAAACGAGAGAAGAAGAACGGCTGCTGTGTGTGGCGTTAGCTCCGAACACATCTCTGACACAAAGAGCCCCAAAGAGGAGGCTTAAAGCGGACAGAGCAGTGAAACATGGCAGAAGTGAAGCTGAAGGAGGAGCTGGAGCTGTGGGAGCCCGCGGAGGTGGACAACAGGTGAGTTTAGAGCCGCTAGAGGACGCTGTCAGAACAAAACCCTGCGCCCAGCGGACTGCCTTTAGACAAGTCCTCATTGTGCGTTTATCAGAGACTTTCTCAGAGACAGACAGGACTTTAAACTGTCTCCAGACAATATTTGGAACAGTGTGGGCTGCTTTTTAATTCGGCTGGTGTTTCATTTGGAGGAAAGTGATCATAAACAGCTTTATTGTCGCATTATCAACATCCCCAAATTTCCGCATAAAGGAGAAGTATATTTGGTCAGTCTTAAGCTTATCACTGCATGTTCTGTTTTTACTGGACCATCTTTATTCTAAACTAAACATTGTGCTGCAGATAGATTCTTACAGATTGATAAGTTTATAAACTCACAAAAATCAATCTTGAACTGCTCCATGCAAAGTATTCACCCTGGTCTGTTGGCTCGTTGTGTTCAATGGTTCAGCTCTGACAGGTCTGGGCCTGTTTGAGGTTTGAAGATGTAGAGACTGTTTAACCGTTAGGAACATAAACAACAGCTGATCTGATTGGATCAAACTGAGGTTAATAAATCCAATCACCTCCAGGTTGTATTAAAGAATCTGCTCTTTTACAAACGCTTTCAACTGGAGCCTCCAGATGGTCTGTGGAACAGTTCAGAGTCATGTTAAAGCTAAATATGAGTCACTTGCACCGGTGGAGTCTAGTCCAAACAGTGGATTTGTTTTTACTTTTCTTAATTCTATTCTTTTTTTTTTTTTTCTTACAGTGTGGCCAAACAGATCGAGGAAACAGACGGCAAAGGTAACAAACAAAAACAAGTCAAACCAGTGTTTTACATAAACCGCACTAAACCCCACTAAGAGGTTATGGCACTAGAGCTTTCTCCCTGAGTCTGAGTGAAGACTGTGACTCCAGCTCGAGCCTAGAGGGAGGGGTCCAGTCCTGGGCAGGTTACAACAGGGTCAGCTCACCCTGGTACTTTCCTCTGGATGCTAGCACACTGGTCATTGCAGTAGCTACAGGCGTCTCTACAGAGGCCTGTTGGACTGGCTCTGATCGAGGCCTTGATGTCTACTGTAGGACTAACTCGAGCTAAGTGCTGAAGGGGACAGCAGCACCTACGCTTCTTTCAGTGCTGCAAGGCCAATAAATTATTTTGTCAATCTGAGTGGATGACTTGTCCATTTGGAAGTACATTCTACACCTAAGGCCTTTGCCAAGGTTTGAACCAATAGCAAAGCCTGTAGAGAGCATAACACTCACAAAATAGAAATTAATATTATTGAATGTAACTACAGTTCTATGAGTGTGTGGCGGCATGTACCCTCAGAGCCAGATGGACCTCTGTTGTTAGGGTCTAAAAGAAGGAGATTGGCGGGTAACGGGGCGGACTGGGGAGAAAAAGTTGCCTGGGAGTTCCTGACAGACTGGTCCAACTAGGTCAGCTTCCGTTTATTTTTTAATATGATTTTGATTTTTTATCCCAGCCGCTTCATACTCGGCCACAAACCATCCCAGTGCACGCTGAAGGTCCTGTCCATGTCGAAGCCAACATGACAACATTATCTGCAAGAAGCAGAGACAAGCTCATGTGGTCCCCAAACCAGACTAGAAATCCTGTCCATGAAGATAATGAACAGAACCAGTGACAAAGGGCAGCCCTGAGTCCAACATGCACCGGGAACAGGTCTGACTTACTGCCAGCAATGAACCAAGCTCCTGCTCCGGTCGTACAGGGACCAAACAGCCCTAGGCAAAGGGCCCCGGACCCCATACTCCCAGAGCACCCCCCACAGGGGGCTACAATAGACACACTCTCCAGCATCTCTAGCACATGTGGCTGAGTAGCAATGAGCATAAAGGCCCTCCAGGTGCTGTTGTTAAAGAGAGCGCCTAAGCCCATTTTTTAAAATTAATTTTAGGAAAAGCTTCTTTCACAAGCTCCCGGTGTCATTGACGGCCTGAGCACAAACTTGTGTGCAAGCCCCTGTGTGCATCTGTAGTAGGGTTGTATTGCTTCAGATTAGGGACAAGGTTTTTCTGTTTGAGACACTGATTTATTGAACTAGGGTTGGGAAGCCAAATTAACAGGAGCACAGCAACGACCCCGCAAAAAAAAATCCGAAAATGTCTCAGGCCCAGAGGTGTGTCATGGGCCAGGGTCTAATGGACAACAACTGTGGACATTTATTTTCCTGCTTTCTGCTGATTAGTTTTATTTAAAGGTTTCGCTAAACAGCTTTTGTCATTATCAGTCATTCTTTTTCCTCTGTGTCCTGCAGGTGTTCAGAGTCAAAATGAGTCCTGTCCCAGTCTGGTCCAGATGAAAGAAGAACCAGTGGAGTTCAGCATCAAACAGGAGCTGCTCCAGGAGTTCCCATTCATCCGTGTCATTGTGAAGAGTGAAGACGAGGAAGACGAGTCCTCTGTGCTTCATCAAACACCAACTGAAGAGAACAGAGAGGAAACAAACGGAGCAGAACCAGGTCTAGACCAACATTCAGAGTCAGAGAGAGATGGACAAACTGAGGATTCCTCTGACACTGACGACTCTGAAGACTGGACTGGTCCAACTGAACAAATGGAATCAGAACTGACTGAAGAGCAGTGGCACCCACCACATGTTAACAAAGGCAAAACAAAACGGCACAAATGCTCAGAATGTGGAAATATATTTCAGTCAAAGGTAAATTTAAAAAGACACATGTTGAGCCACAAAGGACAGACGCCCTTCAAGTGCTCAGTTTGTGCAAAGGATTTCACTTTAGAGTGTTATCTGAAAGTACACATGAGAACACACACTGGAGAGAGACCTTTCAGCTGTTCAGTTTGTGGGAAAACATTTGCAAGGCATATTAACCTTGAGCTTCACATGAGAACCCACACTGGAGAGAAACCGTATCGTTGTTCCGTTTGTGACAAACGTTTTGCACAACATAGTAATCTGAAGAAACACATGGTGTATCACGCGGGAGGAAGACCCTTTGTGTGTTTAGAATGTGGTAAAAGTTCTCCTGGACACAGAGTTTCACAAGCTCTTTCATTAGTTCACAGCTCAGAGAGACCATATGTTTGCACAATTTGTGAACAAAGCTTTTTACAAAGTGATCTCCTCAGGTCCCACATGTTGACTCACACAGGAAAGGATCCCTTCAGCTGCTCAGTTTGTAATACAACATTTTCAAAACGATATCTTAAAGATCACATGTTGCTTCACTCGATGGAAAGGTCCTTCAGATGCATAGTTTGTAAGAAAACATTTTTAAGCCAACATAATCTCAAGGGACAAATATTAGTTGATACAGAGAAACCTTTCAGCTGTTCAGTTTGTGAGAAAACATTTTCGAAAAAGAGTTGTCTCAATAATCACATGATTGTTCACAAAAGAGATACACCTTCCAAATGTCCAGTTTGTGAGAAAACATTTTTAAGACATTTTGATCTAAATAAACACATGTCGGTTCACAAAGCAAAGAAACCTTCCCTAATCCAACCAAAACCTGTTCCAAACCAACTAAATCCTGTTCAAATGCAAATGACACCTCTTCAAAACCATTTAAATCCTGTTCAAATCCTCCTCAAAGCTGTCCAAACGGAACTTAAACCTGTTTACATGCATTTAAATCCTGTTCAAATCCAAATAACACCAGTCCAAAACCAACCACGGTTCACTGAAATCCAACCAAAACCTGGTGGAAGCAACACTAAGTAATTTCTTTCCTCAGAATATGGAACCTAAAAATCAGGCATCAAACAAAGAAACAAACCTCTTGCTCAAACAAAAGCTTGCAAAATGCAAGAATTTGTTATTTTTTTCCATTTCTGTAATATATTCACTGAGAGCATCTCGAAAGGTTAAAAAGTGTATTAAATCCATCTAAAACCTATTTAAACCTGCCTAAGACAAAAGCATGTATTCTCTGAAGACATCTATGATGAAAGGGATGGACCACCATGTGGGATGTTTAAGTTTGTTGTATCCTACGCTCAGCCAAAGCCAGCTCCGAGTTGCTCTGTAACTCATTTATTTTGTAAAAGTGTAAAAAAAATAGTAAGTAATTACTTCTATCTGCTCTGGTTTTATATTATTTTGAAATTACTGTTGTATAGTGTTAATATTTCACTTTTTAAACAATGATGGCAATAAATGAATAACAGTTATCTAGAATTGTTTTTTTTTTTATTATCTGTGGCTAATGTCTGTGTGAGTTATTTGGGGCGGATGTTGTCTGGACAGTGTCAAGGTCACAGGAGAGAGGTGTTCTTCGTGTATTCTTCATCCACATACTGAAAACTGTTGTAAAGGCACTTTTAAACAATGAAATGCCCAAAGAAAAAGTACAAACACCGTCACAAACCTGGTCGGTAGAGGGCAGTGTGTCCTGTGTTTGATCCAAACGAGAGAAGAAGAACGGCTGCTGTCTGTGGCGTTAGCTCCGAACACATCTCTGACACAAAGAGCCCCAAAGAGGAGCCTTAAAGCGGACAGAGCAGTGAAACATGGCAGAAGTGAAGCTGAAGGAGGAGCTGGAGCTGTGGGAGCCCGCGGAGGTGGACAACAGGTGAGTTTAGAGCCGCTAGAGGACGCTGTCAGAACAAAACCCTGCGCCCAGCGGACTGCCTTTAGACAAGTCCTCATTGTGCGTTTATCAGAGACTTTCTCAGAGACAGACAGGACTTTAAACTGTCTCCAGACAATATTTGGAACAGTGTGGGCTGCTTTTTAATTCGGCTGGTGTTTCAAATTTTGATGGGACTAATAACACTGTGCAGAAATTCTACCTTGTAACTTTGCTACAACTGTGGCAATATCCCATAAGTTTAAAGCTGTTTAAAAAATAAAAATAAAAAGTGCTTCTGTCATTTATTTTGAAAACCTAAAGCGTAAAATTAAGATAACTCCATGAGATATTTTCCAACAGGGTCTGCAGAATGGGCCCACCTTTGACTTTAGATTGTTACTCACTTTTCTGCAGTTTCTCTTTATCTTTTACGTGGTTTTACCTTACCGTAGTTTTCTTTTTTGTACATTTATGTTCCCTTTCAGTTTGGAGCACATCAAAGAGGACGCTGCCAGAAAAGGTAATAACGCACACAACTCTAATAAACCTGAGGCTACGAGTGGGTAAAGGTGTTGTGTGTCTTGTAGTTTGTTTGTTTTTTTTATTCCTACATTTTGTTTAAAGCCAGCAAGCATTGGTTGTGTGATTATAAGACATTCTTTATTCTGTGTCCTGCAGGTGTTCAGAGTGAAAATGAGTCCTGTCCCAGTCTGGTCCAGATCAAAGAAGAACCAGTGGAGTTCAGCATCAAACAGGAGCCGCTCCAGGAGTTCCCATTCATCCGTGTCATTGTGAAGAGTGAAGACGAGGAAGACGAGTCCTCAGTGCTTCATCAAACACCGACTGAAGAGAACAGAGAGGAAACAAACGGAGCAGAACCAGGTCTAGACAAACATTCAGAGTCAGAGAGAGATGGACAAACTGAGGATTCCTCTGACACTGACGACTCTGAAGACTGGACTGCAAGAGCTGTAAATGATGCAGGAGGCACTAAACAACACCTGTGCTCTGAATGTGGAAAGACTTTCCACTATTTGCAAAATTTAAGGCAACATCTGTTGGTCCACACAGGCCAGAGACCGTTCAAATGCTCAGTTTGTGAAAAAGATTTTACACAAGTGGGATGTCTAAAAATACACATGAGAACACACACAGGTGAGAGACCTTTCAGCTGTTCGGTTTGTGAGAAAACATTTACAGTGAAAGAAAATCTCAAGTCGCACATGAGAAACCACACAGGAGAGAAACCCTACCGTTGTTTGATTTGTAACAAAAGTTTTAGGTATAAGAGTTATCTCAAGATCCACATGAGACGCCACACGGGAGAAAGACCATACAGTTGTTCAGAATGTGGTAAAACATTTGCTCTAAACAAAGTTTTACAAGAGCACTTATTGGTTCACAGCAAAGAAAAAAACGTTTATGTGCTCAGTTTGTGAGAAAACATTTTCACAACGAGGCAATCTCAGGTCACACATGTTCACTCACTCAGGAGAGAGGCCCTTCAGCTGCTCGGTTTGTGAGAAAACCTTTTCACGCACAGATCAACTCCGGTCTCACATGTTCACTCACTCAGGGGAGAAACCTTTCAGCTGCTCAGTTTGTGAGAAACCATTTTCTGCAGCAGGTTCTGAGTGACTGACTCCAAACCTGTTGAAATCCACCAGAACCAAAAACAAAGAGACTCGGCAGACGTTACTATGAGGTGGCCTGGACATCAATGAATGTTTTTTATTTTTTTAAGCAAAACTAAACTAAACTAAAGCTGTAAGAAAACATTGCATATAATACATTCATTGTATTATGTTTGTATATTAAGGGGATATTACCGATTATACTGTTGGTGACTAAAGCTGGAATAAAAATATGTAGTATATTCTCTCTATACCGTGAGACTGAGATGATAATTCTTCTCTGTTGTTAAAGATGCATTGTTTTTGTTATAAAGCTGCAGGTGAGTTGTTTACATGAACTGAAGGCTCTGTTCCACATTGGTGGAATGATCTACCTGCTGCTACAAGATCAGCAGATTCTGTAGCCATCTTTAAAAAACACCTGAAAACACATCTCTTCCGTCAACACCTGACTGACAAACACTGAGTTCTACTTCCTTTCTATCGATTCCTTTCTTCTTCAAAAAAAAAAACTATTCTCATCTTTAGCTTTGTATACTGCACTGGGTTTAAACTGACTAGTTTTTTGTGCACTTATGCTTTATTATTATTATTTTATTTATTAGTTTGGGACAGTGCATGTTAATGAACATATATGAGACACAACCACATGAATGTAAACATGACAGATTGTAGCTGTAGGCTATTTTCCATCTGTTGTCCAAACATTCTCACACCATTCACCAGAGCAACAATCACACACATTCATTACACCAGTGCTGTGTCACTGGAGGCAAGGAGGGTTAAGTGTCTTGCCCAAGGACACAACGACAGTATGAACTGTGGGGAGAGCGGGAATCGAACCGCCTACCTTCCGGTTGAAGGACAACCGCTCTACCACTGCGCCACTGCTTGTACCTTGTGTTTTTAAAATTGCTTCCATTGTTTTTCTCACCTGTAAGTCGCTTTAGATAAAAGCGTCTGCTAAATGACTAAATGTAAATGTAAATAGATGGGGCCTCACATAAACCCGAGGAGAACTACCTACCACCAACTTTCTGCCACCATTGAAGCTTCTATTCTATTTTGAGGCGGCGCCGTGCTGTCCCTGAAAACGCTGTCTTTGATTCTCGTCCAGTCAGGCCCTGCTCAGAGGTGTGCACACATTAACACGAGCTGAGGCGCTGTAGGGCAGCCCAGCTGAGACAGAGAGGTGGAAAGCAGAAACAAAAACTCTGTGTTGTCCATTAAGCTTCCCAACCCCAGTTCAGTAAATCAGTCTCAAACAGAAAAACCTTGTCCTTAATCTGAGGCAATACAACCTCCTACAGATGCACGCAGGGGCTTGCACACAAGTTTGTGCTCAGCCCGTCTATAACACAGGGAGCTTATGAAAGAAGCTTTTCTGAGGTTATTCATTGTACAATACATTAGCTTTTCAGTTTTTCTTCCCCTCTTTTTTTATTAGGTTTAAGTTGATAAGATTTTATTAAAATGTAAGCAATTATGTGGCTTTCTTATAGATTATTTTGAATTTAGATTTATGTCAAAAAAGTACAGAAGATAAGGTCAAAGCAAAAGCATCTGGACTCGTCTCTAATTCCAAGAGCCTTTATCAGTTCTGAGTTTAACAGGTAAGAGAACTGAGCTTTATCTCTAGAGGGAGGGGCTTAACCTGAAACTAAATCTGATGGACCAGACTGTTCTGGTCTCATAGTCGTTAGCTTTGAAAGGACAGTGTGACTCCTGATGTTAGTCATTAAAGGCTCAGGAGAGTCATTAGTGACACTGTTCCATTCAGGTGTTGTTGTTCTAGAGTGAATCAGGTGGCCCCAGATTCAGGTTGTTTAGTATTTAACACAGTGTTCTGAAACCTAAACCAAAACAGTTTCACTCTAGAACAACTACAAAGTTTCTAGACCAATAAAATTTCCACCTTAAGTTTAATAGTCTAACAATGTCTCCTTTTCACTCTTAAAAACATGACTAACACACATCACGAGCTATGCGGTGTTGCAATAGGATGGAGACATCTTGGTTTTCAACAGGTACCACATGAAGTCCAGGCTGGTACAGATGTTGTGCAGAGATGGCTGTGGTGGTAGAGAGGGACATGGTACTGACCAGGATAGAGACTATCAGACCAGTGGCACCCAAGGTTTTATGTTCAGGCGTGAGAGGAACACCATGAGCTTCCATCGTAGTTTTTCCCTGAAATAGCACCACATCATGAATGTAGCCATCCTCAGAAGCTCTGGAAGACAGTTTGAAACCCCTTTTGTGTGGCTTGTTCTTGATGTACTGCCTCAGGTTACCAGCTGTACTGCCTGTGTAGCCAACTATGACCTCACCCACAGACTGCTGGGGGGTCTGCTGCTCCTTCCTCAAGAAGCTGAACCAGAATCGGTCGACAGTGGCGGGGATCTGAGTGGTGTTGTTGAAGTGGACAAGCCTCAGCCTGAACCTCTTGGATGACATGACCTCTGCAACTTGAGGGACCCTGGTCGTGTCCATTGTAGATCCATGTAGATCAGGACAGACACAAAGCACCTCCTCTTCAGTTGTGACGAGTGGTGTTGGTGTCTTTCTGGGTTGCATATGAGTTAGCAAAGCCATGACATCTTAAAACGTTTTTTCTTTTTTTCTTTACAAACTGAACACCTGTAAGGTCTCTTGATTTAGTTAAGTCAGTTAACGCTAACCATTAGCATTAATTTTTCTCAAATTCTTTTCTCAAATTCTATTCTCAAATAAATCACGCTAATAGAAACATTACTAAATACCTTCTGTTAATGTGCACGTTCACCTGAAGCTTAATAATAACACATTAATAAAAGAGAATGATCTGAGGACATAAAATTGTCAATTTTATTAATTCCAGTTTAATACAACATCAAGTCATTGTTTAAAAAAAGTAACCCCCCCCCCCCCCAAAAAAAAAAGAAAAAGATATGTGATGGATTGTTGCTGTTGGAGAATTTTACTTTGTGTGGCTTCCACCAGGTTTTGGTTGGATTAGAACAAACCGTGGTTTTGGTTGGATTTGAACAGGATTGAAATGCAAATAAACAGGGTTTAGTTCTGTTTGAACGGGTCCAAGTAACATCTGAACAGGATTTAGTTGCACTAGAGAGGGTTTGTCTGCTTTGTGAACAGACATGTGTTTATTGAGAGTAGCATGTCTTACAAATGTAACGCCACAAACTGGACATTTTGAAGGTGGTTCCTTTCTTTTGTGAACAATCATGTGTCTATTTAGACTATCTTTCTTAAAAAATATTTTTTCACAAACTGGACATTTTGAAGGCGTGTCCGTTTGGTGAATAATCATGTGGTTACTGAGAAATAATTTTTTTGAAAATGTTTTTTCGCAAACTGAACAGCTGAAGGGTTTCTCTGTATCAACTAAGTGTCCCTTGAGATTATTTCGGCTTAAAAATGTTTTCTTACAAACTATGCATCTGAAGGACTTTTCTATCGAGTGAAGCAACATGTGATCTTTAAGATATCGTTGTGAAAATGTTGTATTACATACTGAGCAGCTGAAGGGATCCTTTCCTGTGTGAGTCAACATGTGGGACCTGAGGAGATCACTTTGTAAAAAGCTTTGTTCACAAATTGTGCAAACATATGGTCTCTCTGAGCTGTGAACTAATGAAAGAGCTTGTGAAACTCTGTGTCCAGGAGAACTTTTACCACATTCTAAACACACAAAGGGTCTTCCTTTCGCGTGGAATGCCATGTGTGATTTAAGATTACTATGTTGTGCAAAACGTTTGTCACAAACAGAACAACAGTATGGTTTCTCTCCAGTGTGGGTTCTTGTATGACTCCTAAGTGTGGCTTTTTCCGTAAATGCTTTTTCACAAACCGAACAGCTGAAAGGTTTCATTCCTGAGTGTGTTCTCATGTGTACTTTCAGATAACACTCTAAAGAGAAATCCTTTGCACAAACTGAGCACTTGAAGGGTGTCTGCCCTTTGTGGATCAACATGTGCAGTTTTAAATTTACCTTTGACTGAAATATATTTCCACATTCTGAGCATTTGTGCCGTTTTGTTTTGCCTTTGTTAACATGTGGTGGGTCCCACTGCTCTTCAGTCAGTTCTGATTCCATTTGTTCAGTTGGACCAGTCCAGTCTTCAGAGTCGTCAGTGTCAGAGGAATCCTCAGTTTGTCCATCTCTCTCTGACTCTGAATGTTGGTCTAGACCTGGTTCTGCTCCGTTTGTTTCCTCTCTGTTCTCTTCAGTGGTGTTTGATGAAGCACAGAGGACTCGTCTTCCTCGTCTTCACTCTTCACAATGACACGGATGAATGGGAACTCCTGGAGCGGCTCCTGTTTGATGCTGAACTCCACTGGTTCTTCTTTCATCTGGACCAGACTGGGACAGGACTCATTTTGACTCTGAACACCTGCAGGACACAGAGGAAAAAAAATGAACTCGTTTCAACTTTTAAAGAAATGAACTGCATGCATTTATCTGTGAAAGCTTTACACTTTGGAGGTGAGTATGTGTGTACTCTATTATGGGTTAACCACGTTTGATAAGCTCTTTGATCCACAGTGAGTCTAGTGCCCATAGCTCAGTCTTTAAGGAAGCAAAGCCTGGCACTCTCCTTCCTTTAGGCCCTAACAACAGAGGTCCATCTGGCTCTGAGGATAGATGACTCCACACACTCGTAGAACTGGTGTTACATCCAATAATAATTCATTTTTTCTAAGTGTTACTCTGTCTACGGGCTATGCTATTGGTTCAAACCTTTACAAAGGCCTTAGGTGTAGGATAAACTCCCAGATGGATAAGTCAACCATCCACCTGTTTGCAGAATATTCCCAGTCTGTTTAGTTGGTCAGGTAGAGCCTTCCAAAGCACGCAGCAATAATAAAAGATAAAACCTGTGTTCACTCAGACTCAGGGAGAAGGCTCTAGTGCAATAACCTCTTAGTGCAGTTTATGAAAAACACTGGTTTGACTTGTTTTTGTTTGTTACCTTTGCCGTCTGTTTTCTCGATCTGTTTGGCCACACTGTAAGAAAAAAAAGTAGAACAGTATTAAGAAAAGGTAAAAACTAACAAATCTTTGTTTTTAGTGAATAGTAAAAGGTAATTTTGTGTGCTTCATTTTCTCCATCTTCATTGCCATATTTGCCATATATTGCCATAATTACTTGCCAAGTTATTTAACCCTAATGCAATAGGGGATGGGGGCGTGACGTCACTGATCTAGCGCCGCGGTGGCTGATGGGAAAAATCGCCATTTTGTGAGGTCACTTGTTGTTAATCGTAGCTATGGGAAGAACATGTTGTGTCGTTGGATGTAAGGTCCGTTCACACGATCGAAGGGGCAAAAAAATAGACAACGGACTTTCTTTTTATTGTTTTCCGGCCTGGAAACAGAATGAAGGGAGTCGTGTGTCCGATGTAACCAAGCGGAGACGGATGGCCTGGATATCCGCTATAAGACGCACGGACATACACTTCGCAGACATCCCACGATCACTGAAAGTGTGTTCCAGGCATTTTCATTCGGGTAAGTGTATAAACGGGGCGGCAGTAGCTCAGTGGGTAAAGCGGTCGTCTTTCAACCGGAAGGTAGGCGGTTCGATTCCCACTCTCCCCACAGTTCATACTGTCGTTGTGTCCTTGGGCAAGACACTTAACCCACCTTGCCTCCAGTGACTGTAACACTGGTAATGTAATGTAAGTCGCTTTGGATAAAAGCGTCTGCTAAATGAATAAATGTAAATGTAAATGTAAACTTCACTTAGCAAATGATTATGTGTTCTTATTTTGTTCTGTTCCCGAGTGGAGTAGTCTTAGGTTCCTTTGCATTTTTTAACTTAGCACTATTCTGTTGACACTGTGGCACAGTGAGCAAGCTAAGTTAGGCTAGTTCAAATAAAGTGCGATAAATGAATGTGATCAAAAAAAAGCACACAGAATGTCTGGGGGGTAATCCAGCCGATTCTAGAGACCAATTTTTGATCACTATGACTGAAGCACGATAAATTCTCTTAACATTTGTATGTGTGCCACCTGTTAGTATTGTTTGCCACATGAGTTAAGTTGGAACTGAAGTATATAGCATTTTCACTGTTGTTTTGTTTTGTTTCAATTCGGATAATTTTGTCTCCCCAAAGGTAAACCAGCATATGAGATGGATGAGTCTCATCCAGACTGGGCTCCAGCCCTGCACCTGGGTCACTCTGAAGTCACAGCCACAGTGTCAGAACGGCATGCCCACAGACAGCATAGACATCATTTGAGAGAATCTGAGAGGAGGAGGCCACAATGATCAAAACATCATGAACGAAGATGAGAGAGAAGATGCAGAAGAAGAGGGAAATAGGGATCAAGCAGAGGCAGCTGTGGAAGAGGAAGAATACAGGGAAACGACAGAAACAGACCAACTAGCGGCTAAGAGACTAAGAGTAGAATGCCAGTTCTGTGAGCAAAGCAGTGCAGAAGTAACACGCCTTTTGCAAGAAAATAGGGAGCTTAGGTTTGAGTTAAACAAATTGAAGATGGATGAAGAGTTTTTCAAAGATAATACAGAGAAGGTACGATATTATACGGGACTTCCATGTTTTTGTTTAAGCCCTTCCTGCCAGTTGCAAAGAAGCTGTCACAGTTTCAAATGGTTTTACTGACACTCATTCGTCTAAGGCTTGATCTTCCAATCCAGCATCTTTCACACATTTTTAATGTGTCACGTAGAACTCTTTCTGCTACCTTTGCAGACACCATAGATGTGCTGTATGCACGCCTCGCTCCATTGTTGTACTGGCCTGAGCGGCACTGTTTACAAGCCACAATGCCACCTCAATTTCTGCAAGCTTTTGGAAAGCGTGTTGCAATTATTGTTGACCGTTTTGAAATACGTACAGAGAGGCCGTCAAATTTAATGGCGCGTGCACAATCATTTTCCCACTACAAAGGTACACACACAATGAAATACTTGATAGGAATTACACCCCAAGGCCTAATTTCATTTATTTCTAAGGGATGGGGGGGACGAGCATCTGACAAGCACATAACTGAGAATTGTGGGATTCTTAACAAACTGTTGCCTGGTGATGTAGTGTTAGCAGACAGAGGCTTTAATATTAAAGACAGTGTGGGAATGATGTGAAGCTAAAATTCCTGCATTCACTAAACGCAGATGTCAACTTGATGCTAAGGATGTGGAAGACACACGTGCTATAGCACACCTTAGGATACATGTAGAAAGGGTAATAGGTAGCTTGCGCAATAAGTACACACTGTTACATAACACCATACCAATTAGTTTGTTGCTTCCCTGTAAGGATGAAGATTTTACCCTTCTTGATAAAATAGTTAATGTTTGTTGTATTCTAGTTAACATGTGTCCAAGTGTTGTTGTAAGGCCAGATGAAACAGAAAAGTGTGCATGTTAAATGGTAAAAAGACCCCTGGAGAAATTTGGTGTGTGTGAATGTGTGGTGCCCTCCTGATATTGAACATGTTTGTATTTGGGGTGTGTGTACCTTCTTTAGAATGAACATGGTATGCTATTTGTACATTAAATACTTCAGATGACAATTTGAACATTAAAACATTTTTAATACAAAAAAAGATCCTGCAAATGTTTTTGTTTCTTGTGCTTCTTGTATTGAACTACTTTGAAACACTGAATTTCAAGTAACACGTTTCAAGTAACAGGCTAATACTCTGAGTCAAGTAAAACATTTAAAAAAACAACTCTTAACTGAGTAGGCCTATGTGCAATTCTTTCATGAACAACAGCCACTTTTTTACTACTGCTCTCTTTCACTTTGAACATGAGGCTGCATGTCCTTTGAGTAATATTTTGCAACAAGTTCTGGGAGGCACACTTTCTTGAAGAATTTTTGTGCTTTCTGTAGACGAGGTTCCCAGAACTCCTGGTCTGGAAAGACACGCACCACTGTGAAATCGTTTTCGGTCCAAACAACAAGATCACAGTGATTTGATTGGGTGACAAAAATTTGTGTCTGGATCTGTGTGTAGAAGCGATGGTGTCTTTTCAACTGAAGGTTGTCTGATGACAACTGGAGACAAAAGTCTTTGTCCTTCATGTCCAATGCCTGCTGGATGTTGCAGGACCGATACTTGAAAGGACACTTCACCTCCAGGCAGCCCTTCCCACAGCATTCACACATAGTCAGGCCATCCGGTGACGCTCCGATTTCAGGGAAGCTACTGTTAATTATAAAGCCACACGGTTCAATTTTGAAGTTTGTGTCTGATGCAGCTCTGGATTCAGTGTAGGCCTTTCTAGCATCCCCCTCATGACTGATACCCCATCTGGTTTGGACAGTTGATACTGTGTACTGTATGTGTGGGTAACACACCTGCGTAAAAACTGTGTGGGATGGCCTCTCCAGAGAGGTGGCATATACTGCATGCATTTTTGATGCTGTAATTCTTCCGCTTCTGTAATCATACCATGCAGATGACTGATGTTGTTGCCTGGTGTACTCTTCTACAGCTACTGCCTGCTCGTCAGTCACACTTACAGCATTTATGTGCTTCTCACAGGCCAGCAGGACAGCAGACAGGTCACTTGCATCTATGCTTTCATCATACAGGGATTTCGCCAGGCATGGAGGTAAAGCAGAGGATGGTGCAGCAGCTGTGTGTTGTGTGTATTGGGCATAGTACTTCTCCATCCCTGACAAACCAACAGCCTTGCTATGGTGCAGTAACGTATCAAGAAGTGGTGATAAATCTTCAAGATTACCTGGAGGAGTTTTCAGTTTCTGTGCCCGACTTCTTATGGCTGGTGCTGTGGACTGCATATTTATTCGCTGGTCTAATGTCTTCCTTTGTGCAACTGAGGAGGTATAGTTGATCCTATATCCCACTTCTGGGTGAATCTTGCTTAAGTTACTGGGCAAAACCCAGTGTGCTGGCACATCAGTGACAGTCTTTGTGCCACGAATTCGAACTGTTGCCTCCAACTTAAACAAGAGAGCACCTACTAGGGATGGGCGATATGGCCAAAAATCCATATTGCGATATACATTGCAGCCTCTTGCAATAACGATATATATTGCGATATATAAATTATAATAGAATCATTTCAGAACAGGTTACATAGATCCTAAGGAAAGCCAAACTGCTAAATGTATTTTTTAATGTTATTCCTGTATTCCTGAAAAGGAACTCACAATCTTCTTGCATAAAGCAACAGCACGGTCAATTCGGGGATCTTTCACACTTTTTTCTGTTGACAAACGTGTAAGATTTTATATGTTAATTTAATCTATAATCTCTCTCTCGCGCGCTCGCTCTCTCTCTCTCTCGCTCGCTCTTTGGCTGCATTGCCTGGCTATGCTAGCTCCGTGAAGTCTTCATGGAGACTTCAAGGAGAGGTAACACGACTAATCTGTTGTACTACCTCAAAACGAAACATGTTACTGAATACCAGCTTTGTCTTCACGGAGCTGGCAAAGCTGGTATTCAGTAACATGTTTCGTTTTGAGGTAGTACAACAGATTAGTCGTGTTACCTCTCTTAGCCGGAACTGTTGCCCCACACACTCTACAGAGTATAATTTGCTGCTGCACGTCAGACGGCTTAAATCCGAATTACGTCCAAATAATGGATGTTGCGTCTTTTTCACCAGCTCCTCCGTTTCGCTTTCAGCCATGTTTCAAGCTGCAGCTCGTGGCTGTAAATTTTGCGGGGAAATTGCGTCATCAACATGTATTATCGCGGTAGTGCAATAGAATTAAAATCTCTATCGTATGCCAATTTTTTATCATTTATATCGCATATCGTTCATATCGCCCATTACTAGTCAGGACCGGCTCAATAGAAGCCTCATTCTCTACATGCGAGCTGATAAACATGAAAATAACAAATAAAAAATACACCTGTGATGAAGTTTTGGTATTAGTAATGGCTGACTCTGATTCTGAGGGAGAACATCTACCTTTAGAGTCTTTTCAGCCGAGTGAAAGTGAGAATGAGTGAGAGTGAGTGCGTGTGTAACTTGGACAGCGGCGCCGCTGCTCGTGCCTTTCTCAGCGTCTCTCATAAAGCACACGCTGTTTTTCCCACATTTTACCAAACATCAGTGAAAGAAACGGAAGGAAACTAGTCACTCTGGCCGCGGTAGTGAAGGGGAGGTTGGGAAGGGAAGCTGTGAGCGCATAGCACCTGCTGCTTTACCTTTAGCCCAGGTGATAGAAGCCGGGGCGTAAGTACTCGCCGTGGCAACTGTACCGTAGCAACTGCAACCACACACATACAGTACGTATTTCTCATAACTGTTTGCATACGTTTTACTAGTTATGGTATATTAGAAGTTGTTTTTCTTTATTTTGGTAATGTTGCTTTTACAAATTACTGTTATATTATAATATGTTCATTAGTGTGTATGTACTGTAAATAACATAACCGCCAATATATAATATCATGGTATGCAAATTATATGCAAACTAGATGCTTAAAATCTATTTACTTAAAGACTTTGGGTCATACCTGACATTTGTCTAGTTTAGAGTAGGACTCTATCTCTTATCATTTTCAAACCACAGCCTTTTGAAATTTTTAAATAAACCCTGGCGCCTAAAGGGGGCAAGAGACTGACAAAATCTATAAGGGCATTATATGATAGTACTTGGATACTTAAGTACATTTGAAGGCAAATACTTTTGTACTTTTACTCAAGTGAAAGTTAAAAAGGGAGTACTTTTACTTTTACTGAAGTAATATTTTACCTAGTGTATCTGTACTTTAACTCAAGTACTTGATTTGTGTACTTCGTCCACCACTGCTGTTTAGTACCGTGACGTCACTGGGCCACTTACACTGTTATCAGAGATACAGGTCATGCTGTTTTTTAGATTGTTTCCTCCAAATGAAACACCAGCCGAATTAAAAAGCAGCCCACACTGTTCCAAATATTGTCTGGAGACAGTTTAAAGTCCTGTCTGTCTCTGAGAAAGTCTCTGATAAACGCACAATGAGGACTTGTCTAAAGGCAGTCCGCTGGGCGCAGGGTTTTGTTCTGACAGCGTCCTCTAGCGGCTCTAAACTCACCTGTTGTCCACCTCCGCGGGCTCCCACAGCTCCAGCTCCTCCTTCAGCTTCACTTCTGCCATGTTTCACTGCTCTGTCCGCTTTAAGGCTCCTCTTTGGGGCTCTTTGTGTCAGAGATGTGTTCGGAGCTAACGCCACAGACAGCAGCCGTTCTTCTTCTCTCGTTTGGATCAAACACAGGACACACTGCCCTCTACCGACCAGGTTTGTGACACTGAACATTTTCTTGGGGCAATCCAGTGTCGGAGCCTTTACAATAGTTTGACAAAGATAATATGAAGGTGTAGACCAGGAACACCTGTAAGACGGCACACACAGACATTAACCTCTAATAAAAAATTAACCTCCAAAAAAAATCCTATGATTTATTCTTGTCATTGATCAACAGTAATATCCAAAACACTATAACAAGACAAAATAGAATGATTTTATAAATGTCTTTATTATATTGTTTTTATATTTACAGAATTTATGTCTGGGCAACCTCAAAGCTAGCTTTGGCTACATCTGGACAAAACCTAAATCAGAAAATTGTCTGTTTCCTGATTACCGTCAGAAACAATAAAATATGAAATTTAAAAATGATCCCCCTTTGTTTTAAAATGAAATAATAGTGGTTATTTACTATTATAATGAGTTAATACGCTACATAAATTACATACGACTGGATGTTAGCCTTGTGACTTTATTGAGTAAACTGTGGCTGTGAAGAACTCTGAGAGTCTGGGGCAGCTGCTGCCGTCTCGGTCCCACAGAGCCACCTCACGTTCGTCTTTTGGCTTCTGAATCTGGCTGGTCCCTGTTCTACTTTTCAGGTTTTCACCAAGAGCCCTGCGCCGGTCCATTTAAGCATTTATACCTCACTAGACCAGCAAGACGAGGACAGCTGAGACTGGGCTGGGCAAACATGGGACGTGTTTGTGGGTCTGTGGGACAGAGACGGCAGCAGCTGCCCCAGACTCAGAGCTCTTCACAGCCACAGTTTACTCTTCATATGACAAATTTAAATCAATATTAACAAAATATGAAAATGGGGTAATTTCTAGAATTCTTTTTTCCTTATTTTGGGTTTCTGAGTTTGGATTTCTTATATCAATATAAAACTCTGTTGGCCCAAAAGTACATAAACCACAGATGAACTTATATATTCTTGAGTAACACGTCTGCTTTACAACTGAGCATATTCTCTGGGGTTAAGTGGATTTGAACAAGTTTTAGTTTCATTAAAGCAGGTTTCTGTTGACTTTAGTTTTTAAATTTAATATGTAGTATATGATGTCTATATTTTAACAACTTTAAATGCATTTAGAAAGGTTTCGGTTGCAATTGATCAAACTGTGGTTGGATTTGAACTGGTTTTATTTGGATTTGAACAGGAGTTACTTGCATTGAAACAGGGTTTAGTTCTGACTGAACAGGTTGGAGTTGGATTTGAACAGGGTTTAGTTGAGTTTCAAAAGGGTTTACTTTAATCTGATAAGGGTTTAGCTGAGTTTGAACAAGGTTTAGTTGGGTTTGAATAGGTCTTATTTGAAACTGAATGGGATTTACTTGGATTTGAACAGGATTTATTTGGGTTTGAGCAGGCTTTAGATGACTCTGAACAGGGTTTATATCGGTTGGAGCAGGTTTTGGTTTGATAAAGGGGCTGAACGGTTTCTTTGTTTTGTGAACCGACATGTGTTTATTGAGATCACAGTGTCTCAAAAATGTTTTCTCACAAACTGCACATTTGTAAGGTTTTTCTTCTTCGTGAGCCAACATGTGGGTATTGAGACTTTTTTTTCTCAAAAATGTTCTCTCACAAACTGGACAGCTGAAGGATTTCTCTCTCGGATGAATTAATTTGTGTTTAATGAGATGGCTTTGCCTAGAAAAGGTTTCCTCACAATCTGAACAACTGAAGGGTTTTTCAGTTGTGTGGACAGACATGTGTCCTTTGAGACTTATTTCACTTGAAAATGTTTTTTTACAAACTGTGCAGTTAAAGGGCTTCTCGTCTGAGTGAAGTAACATGTGATCCTTGAGATAACTTTGTCTTGTGAATGTTCTCTCACAAACTGAGCAGCTGAAAGGCTTCTCTCCTGTGTGGGTCAACATGTGGGACCTAAGATGACCTCTTCGTGAAAATGTTTTCTTACAAATCGTGCAAACATATGGCCTTTCTTTGCTGTGAACTTGTAAATGAGCATGTAAAAGTGTACTTTCAGGAAAGCTTTTGCCACATTCCGGACACATAAAGGGTCTTCCTCCCGCGTGATGTCCCAGGTGAACCTTAAGGTAACTTTGATGAGCAAAACGTTTGTTACAAATAGAACAACAGTATGGTTTCTCTCCAGTGTGGGTTCTCATATGAATCTTCAGAGTCATGTTCCTTGCAAATGTTTTTTTACAAACCGAACAGCTGAAAGGTCTCTCTCCTGTGTGGGTTCTCATGTGCAGTTTTAGATAACACTCTAAAGTAAAATCTCTTGCACAAACCGAACACTTGAATGGTGTCTGCTCCATGTGAAGCAACATGTGTCTCTTTAAACTTTCCTTATATTGGAATGTCTTATCACATTGTAAGCATTTGTGCTGCTTAGCTTCACCTTCTGCATCACCTACAGCTCCCTGTGAGTCGTCAGGTGGGTCCCACTGCTCTTCAATCAGTTCAACTTGTTTAAATGAAGATTCATTTGAAGGAGTCCAGTCTTCAGAGTCGTCAGTGTCAGAGGGATTCTCAGTTTGTTCCACACACTCAGATTCTAAATCTTTATCCAGATCTCTGTTCTCTTCAGTCGGTGTTTGATGAAGCACAGAGGACTTGTCTTCCTCGTCTTCACTCTTCACAATGACACGGATGAATGGGAACTCCTGGAGCGGCTCCTGTTTGATGCTGAACTCCACTGGTTCTTCTTTCATCTGGACCAGACTGGGACAGGACTCATTTTGACTCTGAACACCTGCAGGACACAGAGGAAAGAGTGAATGACGGTGACCGTTTTGGTCCTAATGTCTAGCATGTAGGAGAGCCAAAGACACTCTTCAGAGCAGAGTGAGGATCAGAGACTTTACTGATCTCTGAGGGCACCACAAAGACCGGAGCACAGACAGAACACAACAAGTGAGGCCTTTCTGCAACAAAACACACGTCACAAAAGGATAAGAAACAAACTTTTACACAAAACACCAGTCTGAGCTGTTGTTACCTTCGCCGTCTGTCTTCTCAATCTGACCGACACTGTGAGAAAAAAAAAAAAACATTTAACAAATCTGTTTTTAATAAACAGTAAAACATACGTTCTGTGGCCCCAGTGAGAGGGGCCTCATATGGATCTACTGTCAATACTGTCTATAACGTTTACTTTTAGTACAGATTGTTTAAGTTGCATTAACAATTAATGTGTAATAAATTAATTGGAAAAGCAGCGTCCGTTATCACCATTTTACTGAGCCTCACGATGTTTTTAATTTGTTTCCTCAACATGAAACACCAGCCGAATTAAAAAGCAGCCCACACTGTTCCAAATATTGTCTGGAGACAGTTTAAAGTCCTGTCTGTCTCTGAGAAAGTCTCTGAGAAACGCACAATGAGGACTTGTCTAAAGGCAGTCCCCTGGGCGCAGGGTTTTGTTCTGACAGCGTCCTCTAGCGGCTCTAAACTCACCTGTTGTCCACCTCCGCGGGCTCCCACAGCTCCAGCTCCTCCTTCAGCTTCACTTCTGCCATGTTTCACTGCTCTGTCCGCTTTAAGGCTCCTCTTTGGGGCTCTTTGTGTCAGAGATGTGTCCGGAGCTAACGCCACAGACAGCAGCTGTTCTTCTTCTCTCGTTTGGATCAAACACAAACACACTGCCCTCTACCGACCAGGTCTGTGGAATTAGAACATTCTCCTATTAATCTAGTTTCATTTTATGTGGCTGGAGAATTGTCCTGATGCATCTAGAGCAGTGTCCCACTAACCTTTTGGCAACACAAATGTCAGATTGTAACTTTGAGGTTAAACAGGCTTCGTGCTCAGCTTCATGTTGAGATCACACTTCCATCTGTTTATTCCTCTTCAGCGCTTTAAGAGTCTCTGGGGCTGTTTGTTATGCACGTTTGTGTAATTTGGTGTTTTTTTTTTGTTTTGGTTTAGAGTCAAAATCAAAATGGACCAATCAGATGTGAGCAAAATCACATGGATCTGAAAACCTTTGGTTTGGTTCAGAAAATATAGACTTTATTGCACAAAACAAAGCAGAGGACATCAGTTACACCTTAAAAGCTTTTTTTCATTTAAAGTTTTATTTGCTGCCACAATATTTTTAATTTGGGTCACATTTAAGTTTTATTACAAAATGTGTAAATAGTTTTTGATTCTTTTACATATTTTCTTTCTACGGTTTTAATGTAAAAAAAAAATACATTTAGTGTGAAACATCTAGGGCTGTTTCGAATGCCATTTTTTGAGCTTCGAAGCTTAGGTGGCAATCAATATCGAATATTCAAGCTTCGTGGTGGGGCTAAATATATAATAATAGTGTCGGTTTGCATTTGTATCATCTTTCACGACTTCACATTTCACTCTTCGCATCGAATGTGTTTTTGCCGCTGCTACTTACCAGAGTATGTGAGCGGAGCTGAGCGGGAAGAATTTGCGCTCCACGCTCAAAGTATTTCATAATTACTCGGCTCAAGCTCCGCTCTGGGTGTACAATTTTCCACTCTCGCTCCCGCCCCACTCCGCCCTTATACGCCTCGCCTGCTTTTGCCCAGGGTATTTTATTTTTATTTTTAATAACACCAGTGTCTGATCAGAAGATGCATGTAGTGAAAACGAAAAACATTACATTAAATAAAATAAATCACAAACTAAAATATGAAGTTAAACAAATTGCCAAACGAAAAAAATAAAGATCTCTTTTAGCCAACTTTTAGCCCATATTAATATTGAGAAATAGGCCTATGAACAGAAGAAAATGCTGGCTGGTTGAACATTAGCGAGCGAAGCTAAATCTCCAGTGCTGCTTAAACAAATGCAAAATATGATTAGAAACATGTTGAGTCCCCCTCCGTCTCCTGACAGTGGTTTGGTCCTGGGACTCCTGGCTCGTGATTGGTAATTGAGCGTAGTGGAGCGTTTCGGAGCGGGAAAAAATCACAACGCTCCAACATTTTAAAAATTCGCTCCTCGCACCTGGCAAAATCACACAACTCCGCTCCTCGCTCCGCTCCCACTCCGCACCGCTCACATACTCTGCTACTTACAGAACTCAGGTGATTTTTCAAACTTGTGGTGCTGTTGTGGTAGGCCAGTTTCAAATCACATATTTGACACACTGCCTTTGTCTTGTCATCCTCACTTAATTTAAAGTGCTCCCAAACAGCTGAGGTCTTGGGCGTTTTGTACCTATTCAGTATGAAATGAAATAAATCACTACGTTCGCCAACGGGCGGTTCAAGCATGAGTGAGAATGAGTCCGCGACGGAAGTCACGTGTTGAAAAAAAAAAAAGAATATTCGAATCTCAAAACTGAAAATCGAATGCCACCCCACCGAACGAATATTCGAATATTCTAGTACAGCCCTAGAAACATCACAAAATATGTTGAGGCCATGACTTTTTAAGTTGGTCCAACAGATTAAGAAAATTAATTAATTAGTCTTAAAACTTAAATCAGCTTTTTTTCTTTCTCCTGGTTTTGACTGTGACCTGTTGCTTCCATAGATTGTAAATAAAATGGATGTAATCCGCCCATTGGTCCCCTATTCTCTGATATTGTCGTTATGACGGGGCAATAAAATGGGGGCATTTTTCGGCTTTTACTCCATAGTAAAACAATAGTTTTCAGATAGCATAAATGGACATATTAATGTCCATTTATGCTATAACCTAGCTCTAGAGACCGGAGCCATCTTTTGTACCAGGCTGTAAACATGAGTTTTACTCTTGTAAAGTCGCCATTGGGTTTCTCCTTATATTTCTGCTTTTAGAGCCTGCCCTCTGGTGGACGGAGGTATATATCGCTGTATATTGCCGTATGGCGGCGCCCTTGTTTGCTTCCAGTTTCTCAACAGGAAAAGCCCCGCCCCCTTTTCCCTACAGGTTGAATGCTATTGGCTCTTCACTGCACAGACTCCCCAGTCGTCATTGGTTTAGGGTTTAAACCTGAGTTGAGAGAGAAAGTTAATAACCAGATTTGTGCAACAGATGAAACTTAAGTTACCCAGTTTGGATTTGTTTTTTAAAACGTCCTCTGCATTAACTCTGAGTTTTTTCAACCGGCTTCAGCCTCAGCCTCTGCAGTCGTTAACCCGCTTCATGATCCTCTGATCCAGACTGACACTGTTAGGGTTTGTGTAACTGTAGACGAGACATATCTGGTGTAGGTTTGACTAGCTTCAGAGACAAGGCTCTGTTTTTGGGGAGATTTAAACTGTTTTATTTTGAATGTGAACAGGTTTTAGTTGGATCTGAAGTGGATGTACTTGAATTTGAACAGGTTCTGGTTGGATTTGAACAGGTCTTGGTTGGATTAAAGGGCTGTTGGTGCGGCTAAAAGGCTTCCTTCCTCTGTGCTGTGACAGGTGTTTACTGAGGTGACACTGTCTGAAGAACCGTTTGTCACAAACTGAACAGCTGTAGGGCTTCTCCTCAGAGTGAGTTAACATGTGTTTGTTCAGATTACTTTGTCTCAAAAACCCTTTGTCACAGAACGAGCAGCTGAAGGGCCTCTTTCCTGAGTGACTCAACAGATGTGTCTGAAGCTGACTCTGACTCAAAAATGTTCTCTCACAATCTGAACAGCTGAAAGGTTTCCCTCTTGTGTGCACGACAAACATGTGTTTCTTGAGATAACTGTCTCTTGAAAATGTTTTCTCACAAACTGAGCAGCTGAAGGGCTTCTCTTCTGAATGAGTCAACATGTGGGACCTGAGATTACCCTGTCGTGAAAAGTTTTTTTTACAAACCGAGCACACAAACAGCTTTTCTGTGCTGTGAACTGACATGTGCGCCCACAAGAGTTTGTTTTGAGAAAACGTTTTACCACATTCTGAACAAGTGAAGGATCTGTCTAAAGTGTGATTTCTGATGTGTGTCTTAAGAGTAGCCTTCCTTGTAAATGTTCTCTTACAAATCCAGCAGCTGAATGGTCCCACGGTGTGTGTTTTCAGGTGTATTTTTAAATGACCCGCCTTTAAAAAAGTCTTTGCACAAACTGGACACTTGAAAGGTCGCTGTCCTGTGTCTCCTACAGTTCCTTGTAAAACATTAACGTGTGGAGGGTTACAATCCTCTTCAGTCAGTTCTGATTCCATTTGTTCAGTTGGACCAGTCCAGTCTTCAGAGTCGTCAGTGTCAGAGGAATCCTCAGTTTGTCCATCTCTCTCTGACTCTGAATGTTGGTCTAGACCTGGTTCTGCTCCGTTTGTTTCCTCTCTGTTCTCTTCAGTCTGTGTTTGATGAAGCACAGAGGACTCGTCTTCCTCGTCTTCACTCTTCACAATGACACGGATGAATGGGAACTCCTGGAGCGGCTCCTGTTTGATCAAATCTGGCTCCTCTTTAATCTGAACCAGACTGGGACTCGGCTCATTTTGACTCTGGACACCTGCAGGACACAAAAGAAAAAAGAAATCAACCATAAACAGTAAAAAACATGCAGCAGAACAGACTGTGATGCCTGAAACACACCTGTGTGTAGGCTACATTTGTTTTGGTCAGTGGTCATAATGTTATGGCTACAAATGAACAATGGAATCACAAAACAAACTTAGCCCTTTAACACAGTCTGTATTTATTACCTCGGCCTGTGTCCTCGTTGATCTGATCGACTGAACTGAAAGAGAACAAAAGGTACAAAAGACAAGTGGTATAAATGGTAATGCTGTAGTTACAGATCCGTACAAACAGGGTAAGACCAAGTCAGCGGTAAATGTAGCGTCACAACATCTGTCTACATTACAGTCTCTGTTGGTGGAGTCGGTGGCTTTGAATGTTCAAAAGAAATGATGACAGCATAAAGCCTTCATTAAACAGCAGGTATTTTTCTTTTTGTAATTAAGAATCATCAGCCCACAGCACATTACAAAGGCTCTGCTGGATCTAAAAAAGGAATATTTTATAGGGCTGCACAAATTATTGCAATATTAATAATTGTAAAATTCAGATCCCAATAACAGACTTTTACTGTTTTCTGTCAAAATCATCACAAACTGTCCAACGCTTTAAATCAAACTGTGGTGCTTCCAAATGAAAAGGACCTGCTTTAGACCTGCTTTAGACCTGCTTTAGACCTGGTTCATTATTATATTTAGTCCCAGTTTAATTCTGGTTTAGTCTAATCATATTTTTTTATTCTGATAATCTTTGATGAGTGGAAGTTAGTCCAGAGCGTTATCTTTATTTTTCCATCGTCAAAATATTGCAGGTAATATCGTTATTGCAACATTTAAAATAGTTATAGTATATCGCACATTTTTCCAGGTGACGTACAGAACTAAATGTTGCTGCAGATAACGGTCAGTTACAGTCGACCACCGTTTATTCTTGTGATCAGTTTCCTCCAAATGAAACACCAGCCGAATTAAAAAGCAGCCCACACTGTTCCAAATATTGTCTGGAGACAGTTTAAAGTCCTGTCTGTCTCTGAGAAAGTCTCTGATAAACGCACAATGAGGACTTGTCTAAAGGCAGTCCGCTGGGCGCAGGGTTTTGTTCTGACAGCGTCCTCTAGCGGCTCTAAACTCACCTGTTGTCCACCTCCGCGGGCTCCCACAGCTCCAGCTCCTCCTTCAGCTTCACTTCTGCCATGTTTCACTGCTCTGTCCGCTTTAAGGCTCCTCTTTGGGGCTCTTTGTGTCAGAGATGTGTTCGGAGCTAACGCCACAGACAGCAGCCGTTCTTCTTCTCTCATTTGGATCAAACACAAACACACTGCCCTCTACCGACCAGGTCTGTGACACTGACAAACATTTTCCAAATCAGGAATAATCACTCTGATCCATGTTACATTTTAAACTGATATATTTGAACAAATACATAATGTTGTTAATATAAGACACTGATATTAGTTACTAGAGGATATTATTGCAATATTATTGTAACAAGAACTTTCCTTATTTTTACTAAAGACATCCTCAGACATCCCAACCTGCAAAAAGTCTATTCAGAGAGGCTGAAAGGAAAACTTGGAAGAAACCCAAAAGACAAAGTTTCAACCAAAGAGCACCCAAATGGAAGAAATGCTCAGAAAAGTGAAGGAAAGATTGAGCTCGGTTGGCTAAATTTTAGAGAAAAAGACAGTTCATGTGCATGTGCGTACAAAAAAAGGGGGTGGAACCAGAAACGAGAGTGTGTCTAAGAACTATAAAAAGAAAGATTTGATAGAAAAGGGTCTCCAGCTGTTTTTTCCCAGAAGGGAAAAGTTCAGAAGGTAATAGTTCAGATTTTGAAATAGATTTAACTGACTTCCAGGAAAATTCTTTAGCTGATGATATCCCTGTCGAGGAACTGTATGAAAGAACCAAGCTGCCTGTCTTGCGTTTTTATTTAAAAACTAAAAAGAGACAAACTGACACAGCAATAAATGTTGAGGATACCAGTGTTGAATCTGTAAATTGAATTGATCATGCTGATGTGCCTCCCCAACCTTCAAGTAGTTACAATACTAGTGTTTTGGAGCTAAATAATGTGGATGTTATTTATATTGGAGCTTTTGGTAGCACTGAGTATCTTCATGCTGGCGGCAGCCCAGATAACATTTTGCAAGGACAAGAAACAACACTTGATGCATGCGACTTGGAGGATAGTGGGATTGTGAATTTCCGCACTGAAGGACCTGCTGCAATGGAACCATTGACCACCAGTCTCCTTGAAGACACTTGGCCTCTTACTGAGGAAGTCCCATTGCCTGCTTTTATGGATGCGCCTGAAATAAAGAAAACTCTTGTTGTGGTTCATCGAGGACAGATTCTTAGAGAGCTAATTAAAGTGTTTTCAGAAGAAGACATTATCAACAATGACATTCCGGATGGCAAAGTGGAAAAAGCCATAGATGATGGCGGTGTTTTAAGGGATGTGCTATCAGAGTTTTGGAATGACTTTTATGAGCAGTACAATGGGGAGTGACTTTAAAGTGCCATACTTGCGACACGACTTTGGGAAAAAGGAATGGGAAAGTGTCGGTCGAATCATTGCATTTGGCTGGAAAAGAGAGAGGCACCTACCTATTAAACTTGCACCTGTTATTCTTGAGCAAGCAGTTATTGGTGTTGTTGAAAGTGACCTTTTAGATATTTTTCTCAAGTATGTGTCACACTCAGAGCGAGCAATGTTTGAGTCTTGCTGTTCAGATTTTGAAAGTATTGACAAAGATGAGTTATTGGAAGTTCTTGACTTGCACAACTGTCGTAAGCATCCAACAGCAAACAACATAGAACACATCTTAAGAGAGCTTGCTCACCAAAAACTTATTCAAGAGCCAGCCTTTGTAATTGAGCAGTGGAATAATGTACTTGCAGTTGTGAAGTCAGAGCTGAAGGGGATTGCAGCAGCATATGATGCTCTTCAGCCAACATCGCGCAAAATTATAAATTCAGTCTCTTACCCTACTAGTCCAAAGGACCATTGAGAAACAAACTGTCAAATACTTAAATGCATTTCTTCGAGAGATTGACACCATTCATTTTAGCAGTTTTCTCAGATTTTCAACAGGATCAGATCTATTTACGGGAAAAACATTAGTGTGTCCTTCACAGAGGTTCAGGGCTTTCAGAGAAGACCTATCGCTCACACTTGTGGTTGTTACTTAGAGTTGCCAGTCACTGGGACATATTGGTGTTTTACAGAGATTTGTTGGGACCTGGGACAGACACAGGGTCACCTTCAACTAAACATTACCTTTTAGAACATTGTGGGCTGTATCTTCCCTGGCATTTCAAAATGATCTGCTGTCTAACTAGTGACTGTCGACTGCTTCACCAACCGCTGTGTCTGAGGGCTACACACACTCACAGAACTGGAGTTACATCTGGTAACTATTTCTATTTCACAGGCTTTGCTTCAGCTCTGAACACCTGCAGGGCTGCTGCTCACTCACGTACCATAACACCTGCCGATAGACGTTCCCCTCCAGCTCCAGACATGTTTGGAGTTAAAGAGCCACACATGCAACCTGACGATGTTTGTCACTAATAAAAGCAACACTAGAGTCCTAGAGTTAGTGCCTTAGTAATCATAGTTTAACAAGTCAAATAACAACAGTACAAAATAATAATATACAAAAATATTACAATATTTAATGATTAAGCTGGATTTAAAGTGACAGACTGACTGTGTTGTTTTCGAGAGGAAACAATCCAAAACTGACAGGTTTGGAAGAAAAAACCTGTGTCTTCTGAAACGGTGGGTTATTTTAGTGCATTCTGTACAAATACAACTCTGTAGTGTATAGGCCTGTTTCTGCTAAATAAAGTTTTATTTATGATCTATTTTCTCTGTATTTGAATTATTTATTTAATTTAATAAAATAATAAAATAGAAATCAAGTCCCAGACTCATCCTAACTCTGTTTAAAGCATTACAGACTACTGTATATACAGTATATAGACTACAGTGTCTACACTAACACAGACCTTACATCACATCATGGAGGACAGTTATGTCTCAGGGATGATTCTCATTGGTCAGTCTCACAGGAGTCCGAGGAGGAGCTGACTGTGGTAGGTTTAGTTCCAGCTGATGTAGGCTTGGGCTGGAACTGCTCGGTCAGTTATGGACTGCTGTTCCTGAACTGTCGTCCTCTTTTCTGGACTTCGTCTTGTTTACTGCATTTTAGGGATTTACTGGATTGGACTTTTCATCCTCTTTGTGAATTAACATGTGTTTTTGGAGCCGACTTTGTCTCAGAAACGTTTCCTCACAAACGGAACAGCTGAAAGGTCTCTCTCCTGTGTGAACTAACATGTGTCTCTTGAGATTATGTTGCCTGGAAAACTGTTTCTCACAAACCAAACAGCTGAAGGGTTTCTCTTCTGCGTGAATGAACATGTGTGCATTGAGATTACTCTGTTTCGAAAATGTTTTCTCACAAACTGAGCAGCTGAAGGGCCTCTCTCCTGAGTGAGTCAATATGTGCGACCTGAGGTGACTTTGTCGTAAAAATGTTTTCTCACAAACTGGGCACATAAAGGTTTTTTCTTTGCTGTGAACTAATAAATGCTGTTGTAATACTTTGTTCAGAGTAAATGTTTTCCCACATTCTGAACAACTGTATGGTCTTTCTCCCGTGTGGCCTCTCATGTGGATCCTAAGATGATTCTGTGTAAAGCGTTGGTGACAAATGGAGCAATAATAGGGTTTCTCTCCAGTGTGGGTCCTTACGTGAGACTTCAGTGTGTTTTTTTCTGCAAAGCTTCTTTCACAAACTGAACAGCTGTAAGGTCTCTCTCCTGTGTGTGTTCTCATGTGTATTTTTAAATGACTCTTTTGCGTAAAAGCTTTTGCACAAAGCGAACACTTGAATGGTCTCTCCCCCGTGTGATGCAACATGTGTCTCTTTAAACTTAACTTATACTGAAATGTCTTTTTACATTCTGAGCATTTATGTTGTTTTCTTTTGCCTCCTGCAGCATTTGCAGCTCTTTGTAAACCTTCTTCATTCAGTTCTGTTTCTATTTGTTCAGTAGAAGTTCCAGTTGAAGGAGTCCAGTCTTCAGAGTCGTCAGTGTCAGAGGAATCCTCATTTTGTCCATCTCTCTCTGACTCTGAATGTTGGTCTAGACCTGGTTCTGCTCCGTTTGTTTCCTCTCTGTTCTCTTCAGTCGGTGTTTGATGAAGCACAGAGGACTCGTCTTCCTCGTCTTCACTCTTCACAATGACACGGATGAATGGGAACTCCTGGAGCGGCTCCTGTTTGATGCTGAACTCCACTGGTTCTTCTTTCATCTGGACCAGACTGGGACAGGACTCATTTTGACTCTGAACACCTGCAGGAAAGAATGACTCATAATAAAATCTTAAAGACACTTAAACACTTTAATCCTTTTATCGTTAATGACTCGTACGGCCTGACTAGAGTTTATGAGCTCGTTACCTTCGCTGTCGGCCTCCTCTTTGACCCCATCAGCCACACTGTCAGTTGTTAAAAGAATAAGAACAGGGTTAAAACTGATACATTGAACTTAACACAAAGACATTAGGCCCAGGGTTTGTATTAAAGTAGATTTATGCAAATGACCAGCGAGTAATTTGAATTTTAAACACAGGTATAAGTCTGCTTTAGCCGATCTCAAAGTGAAATCATGCTGTCAGTCTCTGTTCCACTCAGATCCTGTTGAACCAATGGTATATATCCGTTTAGCCAATATGAGCCTTTATGTCATGCTTTGTGTCTCTGATTATTTCAGTGTCATTAGTTTATTCTGCGTCTGTTGGTTCTGTCTCCCGGAAACCCGAGCCAAATCTACAGAGAATAGACTAATTCTTTGGTGAGAATGGAATCCGGAAAAACTGATCCCGTCACTTCAACCACTCCTTTCACTCAAAACTATTCCCATAAGATCAAGTTCTCTTTCCTGGTTTGTTTCCTCCAAATGAAACATCAGCCGAATTAAAAAGCAGCCCACACTGTTCCAAATATTGTCTGGAGACAGTTTAAAGTCCTGTCTGTCTCTGAGAAAGTCTCTGATAAACGCACAATGAGGACTTGTCTAAAGGCAGTCCGCTGGGCGCAGGGTTTTGTTCTGACAGCGTCCTCTAGCGGCTCTAAACTCACCTGTTGTCCACCTCCGCGGGCTCCCACAGCTCCAGCTCCTCCTTCAGCTTCACTTCTGCCATGTTTCACTGCTCTGTCCGCTTTAAGCCTCCTCTTTGGGGCTCTTTGTGTCAGAGATGTGTTCGGAGCTAACGCCACAGACAGCAGCCGTTCTTCTTCTCTCGTTTGGATCAAACACAGGACACACTGCCCTCTACCGACCAGGTCTGACTCTGCTCATGAGGAGTGTCCACAGCTGTCACAAACTCTTTGGGTCCTCAGCCTCGATTAAAGCTGTTGGAGAAAAATAGTGCTCGATTGTACCTAAAGTGAAATATTCCTCTTTAAAATGCTTTTGCTGTTTCTTCTTTTACACAGGGAAGAGCTATGCATTTTTTTAAATGCATGTTGGTGCTAAAGCAAACTGTCAGCGGCTTAAGTTTACACTTAAAACAACAAATTTAACGTATGTTTTCAAGTAACAGTTTTTAACTTTAATGGAAAACAATCTGCTGAACAGAAACATGTCAAACATAAATTAGTCTTTTAACATAAGCCCAATAAATATATTTATTCAACAGAACGACAAGAAAAAGGAATCAATAACGTTATATTTGAAACATCTTAAGATAAATAAGATTGTAAGAAAATCAACATTAGCATTGTTCAAAACAAGGGGTTAAATGTCTTTTCTGTTGAAGTAGTAGCAAGGGATTTGTGGGTAATGAAGTCCAGGAAGTGGGTTAGGATCAGTTTAAATCCTATCCAGACCAAATCTGTTCTGTCCCTCAGACGTCGCAGTCAGTGTCCGGTCCGTCTCGTTCGGACCAGGGGCTACGTCCGGTTTCAGCCGAAGGCGTTGCCGTTCCGCGAGGCCTGGCTGCTGAGGCGGTTTCTGCTGCGGACCGGTCGATCGCGGCTGAACACCGTGTCCTGGTCACTGTCCAGCTCCGACTCGGACATCATCAAACTGGAGTTGTGCTCCGTGCTGCGGTGTTTGATATCTGCACAGAGACAAAAAGGACGATAAGCAACAAGATGAAGGCTCCCGTCTATTTTCCAGAGACTCACTGAATTTGGGCCTGAGCTCCACTCGCTCCTGTTCGTCCACGTTGTCCAGAATGGTGTATTTGGTCTTCCTCCTCACTTTGCTCTGTCTCTTCCTGAAAAGGTTTTAATGGTTAGAACTGAGAGTGTCACTGTGTAAAGTGTGGATGAGCTCACCTCCTGCAGCAGCACATGAAGGTCCAGCCCACACTGAGGATGAGGATGACCAGGATGAAGCTGCTCAGAATCACGTACAGCACTCTCCACTCTGAAGAAAAACCACAAGGACATCCGAGAGAGTTTAATCAAAAACAAGATTAAACCTCTGTTGCACAAGTTAAATGAAGGAGACAGAGTTAGTCCAGTCTTAGACCAGGACTGGACTTGACTTGAGACTCCTTCATGTCCTGTGAGTGTTGATACTCACCACAGTTGCTCTGTCCGTCTCCGAGGTACTTTCGAATCAGGTTCTCGGTCCAGAAAGGGTCGCACAGACACTGCTTCGTGATGGGGTTGCACTGGCCCTGACCCGAACACTGCAGCAGACACACTGTCCACACAAACAGGACACTCAGAGATAAAACCCAAAGGAGACTGGGTTCATGAGGACTTGGAACAGTTTTGTGGTGAAACTCACAGACGGTATCGACTCTGAGGACTCTGAACAGAAGGAAGTCCGACTTTTGTTTCAGCAGCTGGTTTTTCAGAAGAGACACGACTCTGTAAGCCAGAGACCGGCCCCGAGGGAGTCCTCACAGAGAACCGGAGCACTGTACTGGGACGAGAGCACAAATACCAGTCTACACCAGTCTAAACCAGGTCTAAACCAGGTCTAAACTAGGTCTAAACCAGGTCTAAATTAGGTCTAAACCAGGTCTAAACCAGGTCTAAACCAGGTCTAAACCAGGTCTAAACCAGGTCTAAACCAGGTCTAAACCAGGTCTAAACTAGGTCTAAACCAGGTCTAAACCAGGTCTAAACCAGGTCTAAATCAGGTCTAAATCAGGTCTAAACCAGGTCTGGTCTTTACCTGAGGCTGGAGTGCCCATACAGGCCTCGGAGCTGGACGTCTGAGTTGGAGACGTGGAGCAGAGCAGACAGCTGTCGCACCACTGTGTCCCTCTGAGACACACTCACCTGAGACAAAGACAGGGACAGTTAATGACAGTCCTCTGTGATACAGACAAGAAGGTTCTATTTGGACAATGGCAGGGAGACAATGCAGATGGGCTGGTTGTGAATATAAGCCGCAGATAACAAGCTTATGGCGGCCATTGCTTTTGGATTCTCCGATGTTAGAAGCACAATTCACCAAGTGCTGGACTGTTCAACCACGAACAGTGAACGTGGGACAGGTTAGTTTAACCCTAAGATGATGTGTTGTTGCAACTGTAATCCTGCTCAGTACCAGAGGAAGAACAAACGGAGAACCTGGTCTCTATGACCGGCCCCGCCCTTAGACCGGCCCCTCTCTCACAGACCGGCCCCTCTCTCACAGACCGGCCCCTCTCTCACAGACCGGCCCCTCTCTCAGACCGGCCCCTCTCTCACAGACCGGCCCCTCTCTCTCACAGACCGGCCCCTCTCTCACAGACCGGCCCCTCTCTCAGACCGGCCCCTCTCTCACAGACCGGCCCCTCTCTCTCAGACCGGCCCCTCTCTCTCACAGACCGGCCCCTCTCTCACAGACCGGCCCCTCTCTCTCACAGACCGGCCCCTCTCTCTCACAGACCGGCCCCTCTCTCACAGACCGGCCCCTCTCTCACAGACCGGCCCTCTCTCTCACAGACCGGCCCCTCTCTCACAGACCGGCCCCTCTCTCACAGACCGGCCCCTCTCTCACAGACCGGCCCCTCTCTCTCACAGACCGGCCCCTCTCTCTCACAGACCGGCCCCTCTCTCTCAGACCGGCCCCTCTCTCTCACAGACCGGCCCCTCTCTCACAGACCGGCCCCTCTCTCTCACAGACCGGCCCCTCTCTCTCACAGACCGGCCCCTCTCTCACAGACCGGCCCCTCTCTCACAGACCGGCCCCTCTCTCTCACAGACCGGCCCCTCTCTCACAGACCGGCCTCTCTCTCACAGACCGGCCCCTCTCTCACAGACCGGCCCCTCTCTCTCACAGACCGGCCCCTCTCTCACAGACCGGCCCCTCTCACAGACCGGCCCCCCTCTCTCACAGACCGGCCCCTCTCTCACAGACCGGCCCCTCTCTCACAGACCGGCCCCTCTCTCTCAGACAGGCTCTGCTCACAAACAGTCAGAGATGACTGAGACTCACCTGAGGCACAGACACCTGCATCTCCAGCTCCACCTCCTCCCCTCCTCCAGGCTCTACGGCAACATAAAAGGGACAAAAATGTCAATCTGAGCCTCATAAAAAAGTGAACATGTTCCATCTGTGAGTGGGACCTGGCTGGACTTCGATGGTGGCTGTGGCTGAAGCGGTTCTGCCCTGAGTGTCCGTCACTCTGAGCTGGAACAGGTACGTGCCTTCGACCAGGTTCGACAAAAACAGAGAGGGCTGTGTCTCAGAGCCATACAGGACGTCCTGCAGAGGGAGGGGTACAACCGGGGTTAAACCAGGTCTAGACCAGGACTAAACCAGGTCTAAACCAGGTCTAAACCAGGACTAAATCAGGTCTAAACCCTGTCTAAACCATGTCTAAACCAAGTCTAAACCAGGTCTAAACCAGGTCTAAACCAGGTCTAAACCAGGACTAAACCAGGACTTACCCCGGCGGCTGGACTTTGGCCGTCTCTGATCCACAGGTAGTGCACTTGCCCTGGGTTGGTGTTGGTGACAGAGCCGTGTAGAACCAGAGAGTTATTGGGCAGAACCAGAATGTGGCTTCCTCCGGCGTGAGCCACCGGAGCAGGACTTCTGAGAGCTGGACCAGAGGAGATCCAGGTTAGACCAGAGGAGATCCATCGGGTCAGGTTTAGTTAAAAAGACAGGCCCAAACTAGAACTAAACCAGAAAAAACCCAGGACTAAACTAATTTAAGGATTTATCAAGAACCAGGGACTAAAGTGAGACTAAACCGGGTCTAGCTGAGACTGAGAACCAGAGCGGAGACCTTCTTGGATCCTGAGGGTGAGCAGGGCGCTGTCTGTCGCCCCCTGCTGGTCTGTCACAGTTAGTCTGAAGCAGTACCGTCCCTCTCTGAGTCCTGAGACCGAGGCCAGCACTTCGTCTGCTCCGTCCAGAGTCGAGCCCACAGGACCACTGCAGGACCAGAGGAGACAGGGTTAGACAAGTCCTGGTTAAGTCCTGGTTAAGTCCTGGTTTAGGCCTGGTTTAGACTTGGTTTAGACCTGGTTTAGTCCTGGTTTAGACCTGATTTAGACTTGGTTTAGACCTGGTTTAGACCTGGTTTAGTCCTGGTTTAGTCCTGGTTTAGACTTGGTTTAGACCTGGTTTAGTCCTGGTTTAGACCTGGTTTAGACTTGGTTTAGACTTGGTTTAGACCTGGTTTAGACTTGGTTTAGACCTGGTTTAGACCTGGTTTAGTCCTGGTTTAGTCCTGGTTTAGACTTGGTTAACACCTGGTTTAGTCCTGGTTTAGTCCTGGTTTAGACTTGGTTAACACCTGGTTTAGTCCTGGTTTAGTCCTGGTTTAGTCCTGGTTTAGTCCTGGTTTAGACTTGGTTTAGACCTGGTTTAGTCCTGGTTTAGTCCTGGTTTAGACCTGGTTTAGACCTGGTTTAGACCTGGTTTAGACCTGGTTTAGTCCTGGTTTAGTCCTGGTTTAGACCTGGTTTAGTCCTGGTTTAGTCCTGGTTTAGACTTGGTTAACACCTGGTTTAGTCCTGGTTTAGTCCTGGTTTAGTCCAGGTTTAGTCCTGGTTTAGACTTGGTTTAGTCCTGGTTTAGTCCTGGTTTAGTCCTGGTTTAGACTTGGTTTAGTCCTGGTTTAGACTTGGTTTAGTCCTGGTTTAGTCCTGGTTTAGACTTGGTTTAGTTCTGGTTTAGACTTGGTTTAGTCCTGGTTTAGTCCTGGTTTAGTCCTGGTTTAGACTTGGTTTAGTCCTGGTTTAGACTTGGTTTAGACTTGGTTTAGACCTGGTTTAGTCCTGGTTTAGTCCTGGTTTAGTCCTGGTTTAGTCCTGGTTTAGACTTGGTTTAGTTCTGGTTTAGACTTGGTTTAGACCTGGTTTAGTCCTGGTTTAGACCTGGTTTAGTCCTGGTTTAGTCCTGGTTTAGTCCTGGTTTAGTCCTGGTTTAGACTTGGTTTAGTTCTGGTTTAGACTTGGTTTAGACCTGGTTTAGACCTGGTTTAGTCCTGGTTTAGTCCTGGTTTAGTCCTGGTTTAGACCTGGTTTAGACCTGGTTTAGACCTGGTTTAGTCCTGGTTTAGTCCTGGTTTAGACCTGGTTTAGACCTGGTTTAGTCCTGGTTTAGACCTGGTTTAGACCTGGTTTAGTCCTGGTTTAGACCTGGTTTAGACTTGGTTTAGTCCTGGTTTAGACCTGGTTTAGACCTGGTTTAGACCTGGTTTAGTCCTGGTTTAGACCTGGTTTAGACCTGGTTTAGTCCTGGTTTAGTCCTGGTTTAGACCTGGTTTAGACCTGGTTTAGTCCTGGTTTAGTCCTGGTTTAGTCCTGGTTTAGACCTGGTTTAGACCTGGTTTAGTCCTGGTTTAGACCTGGTTTAGTCCTGGTTTAGACCTGGTTTAGTCCTGGTTTAGACCTGGTTTAGTCCGGGTTTAGACCTGGTTTAGTCCTGGTTTAGACCTGGTTTAGTCCTGGTTTAGACCTGGTTTAGTCCTGGTTTAGTCCTGGTTTAGTCCTGGTTTAGACCTGGTTTAGTCCTGGTTTAGACCTGGTTTAGTCCTGGTTTAGACCTGGTTTAGTCCTGGTTTAGACCTGGTTTAGACCTGGTTTAGACTTGGTTTAGACCTAATTTAGTCCTGGTTTAGTCCTGGTTTGGACCTGGTTTAGACCTGGTTTAGTCCTGGTTTAGTCCTGGTTTAGACCTAATTTAGTCCTGGTTTAGTCCTGGTTTGGACCTGGTTTAGTCCTGGTTTAGACCTGGTTTAGTCCTGGTTTAGTCCTGGTTTAGACCTGGTTTAGTCCTGGTTTAGACCTGGTTTAGTCCTGGTTTAGACCTAATTTAGTCCTGGTTTAGTCCTGGTTTGGACCTGGTTTAGTCCTGGTTTAGACCTGGTTTAGTCCTGGTTTAGTCCTGGTTTAGTCTTGGTTTAGACCTGGTTTAGTCCTGGTTTAGACCTGGTTTAGACCTGGTTTAGTCCTGGTTTAGACCTGGTTTAGTCCGGGTTTAGACCTGGTTTTGACCTGGTTTAGTCCTGGATTAGACCTGGTTTAGACCTGGTTTAGTCCTGGTTTAGTCCTGGTTTAGACCTGGTTTAGTCCTGGTTTAGACCTGGTTTAGTCCGGGTTTAGACCTGGTTTAGACCTGGTTTAGTCCTGGTTTAGTCCTGGTTTAGACCTGGTTTAGTCCAGGTTTAGACCTGGTTTAGACCTGGTTTAGTCCTGGTTTAGTCCTGGTTTAGTCCTGGTTTAGTCCTGGTTTAGACCTGGTTTAGACCTGGTTTAGTCCTGGTTTAGACCTGGTTTAGACCTGGTTTAGTCCTGGTTTAGACCTGGTTTAGACCTGGTTTAGTCCTGGTTTAGACCTGGTTTAGACTTGGTTTAGTCCTGGTTTAGACCTGGTTTAGACCTGGTTTAGTCCTGGTTTAGTCCTGGTTTAGTCCTGGTTTAGACCTGGTTTAGACCTGGTTTAGACCTGGTTTAGTCCTGGTTTAGACCTGGTTTAGACCTGGTTTAGTCCTGGTTTAGACCTGGTTTAGTCCTGGTTTAGACCTGGTTTAGAACTGGTTTAGTCCTGGATTAGACCTGGTTTAGACCTGGTTTAGACTTGGTTTAGTTCTGGTTTAGACTTGGTTTAGACATGGTTTAGTCCTGGTTTAGTCCTGGTTTAGACCTGGTTTAGTCCTGGTTTAGACCTGGTTTAGTCCTGGTTTAGACCTGGTTTAGTCCGGGTTTAGACCTGGTTTAGACTTGGTTTAGACCTGGTTTAGACTTGGTTTAGACCTAATTTAGTCCTGGTTTAGTCCTGGTTTGGACCTGGTTTAGACCTGGTTTAGTCCTGGTGTAGTCCTGGTTTAGACCTGGTTTAGTCCTGGTTTAGTCCTGGTTTAGTCTTGGTTTAGACCTGGTTTAGTCCTGGTTTAGACCTGGTTTAGACCTGGTTTAGTCCTGGTTTAGACCTGGTTTAGTCCGGGTTTAGACCTGGTTTTGACCTGGTTTAGTCCTGGATTAGACCTGGTTTAGACCTGGTTTAGTCCTGGTTTAGTCCTGGTTTAGACCTGGTTTAGTCCTGGTTTAGACCTGGTTTAGTCCGGGTTTAGACCTGGTTTAGACCTGGTTTAGTCCTGGTTTAGTCCTGGTTTAGACCTGGTTTAGTCCGGGTTTAGACCTGGTTTAGACCTGGTTTAGTCCTGGTTTAGACCTGGTTTAGTCCTGGTTAAGACCTGGTTTATTCCTGGTTTAGTCCTGTTTAGACCTGGTTTAGACCTGGTTTAGTCCTGGTTTATTCCTGGTTTAGTCCTGTTTAGACCTGGTTTAGACCTGGTTTAGTCCTGGTTTAGACCTGGTTTAGACCTGGTTTAGTCCTGGTTTAGACCTGGTTTAGTCCTGGTTTAGACCTGGTTTAGACCTGGTTTAGTCCTGGTTTAGTCCTGGTTTAGACCTGGTTTAGTCCTGGTTTAGACCTGGTTTAGACCTGGATTAGACCTGGTTTAGACCTGGTTTAGTCCTGGTTTAGTCCTGGTTTAGACCTGGTTTAGTCCTGGTTTAGACCTGGTTTAGTCCTGGTTTAGACCTGGTTTAGACCTGGTTTAGTCCTGGTTTAGACCTGGTTTAGTCCTGGTTTAGACCTGGTTTAGTCCGGGTTTAGACCTGGTTTAGACCTGGTTTAGTCCTGGTTTAGTCCTGGTTTAGACCTGGTTTAGTCCTGGTTTAGACCTGGTTTAGTCCTGGTTAAGACCTGGTTTATTCCTGGTTTAGTCCTGTTTAGACCTGGTTTAGACCTGGTTTAGTCCTGGTTAAGACCTGGTTTATTCCTGGTTTAGTCCTGTTTAGACCTGGTTTAGTCCTGGTTTAGTCCTGGTTTAGACCTGGTTTATTCCTGGTTTAGTCCTGTTTAGACCTGGTTTAGACCTGGTTTTGACCTGGTTTAGTCCTGGATTAGACCTGGTTTAGACCTGGTTTAGTCCTGGTTTAGTCCTGGTTTAGACCTGGTTTAGTCCTGGTTTAGACCTGGTTTAGTCCTGGTTTAGACCTGGTTTAGACCTGGTTTAGTCCTGGTTTAGACCTGGTTTAGACCTGGTTTAGTCCGGGTTTAGACCTGGTTTAGACCTGGTTTAGACCTGGTTTAGTCCTGGTTTAGACCTGGTTTAGTCCTGGTTTAGACCTGGTTTAGACCTGGTTTAGACCTGGTTTAGTCCTGGTTTAGACCTGGTTTAGTCCTGGTTTAGACCTGGTTTAGACCTGGTTTAGACCTGGTTTAGTCCTGGTTTAGACCTGGTTTAGTCCTGGTTTAGACCTGGTTTAGACCTGGTTTAGACCTGGTTTAGTCCTGGTTTAGACCTGGTTTAGTCCTGGTTTAGACTGATTGATTTTGATTGATTTTAATTTAATGACCACACAGCCAAGCTG